>RPOG01002109.1:75252-107476 GCA_008086565.1 Thalassoma bifasciatum | reverse complement strand
TGTGTGTGTGTGTGTGTGTGTGTGTGTGTGTGTGTGTGTGTGTGTGTGTGTCAGAGCAGATTATTTATCTTCATCATCATCAGAGGCAGAAACAGTGAAAGTGGAACAGAAACACGTTGCTGTGACTCATCTCCTGAAACTTTCTCCGTCGCCGTGGTCGTAACTCGAGGCGGCGGCGTCGTCGTCGTCTTGAGTCGTTCTAAATTCATCCGTCTGTTTTTGGAAACCCTCACACCTGTCGCTCTGCAGAATCAGGTGAACCGTCTCACCTTGGTGTTTCTTCTTCTCCAAAGGTCGAAGTCGTCACCTGGTGATCACAGAGTCTGAAAATAATCTGGAGTTAGTTTCTGTGACATCATGACCCTGAGGAAGAAAAAACAGCTGTTTGGATTTAAAGCGAAGCCTCGAGACTTTCAGAGTAATCAGATTACTCCAAGAATCACTTCAACCTGATTCAATTCATCTGTGATTCACTCAAGACGCCATATTTCACAAAAACATGATTTTATAATGATTAAATTACAGAGTTAAGGTTGGAGTTGATTCTGGAAAGTTGGATTCCAGACTGTTTGTTCTAGAATATTTGAGTCTGTAATACTGGTTTTTGGAATTCTAGATTCCAGGAAGCTGGTTTTTGGATTGCTGGATTCCAGGTTGCTAGATTCTGGAATGCTGGATTCTGGAATTCTCGTGTCCAGAAAGCTGGTTTCTGGAGTTCTTGATTCTAGATTTTAGAATGCTGGTTTTTGGATAGATAGATTCTGGAGTGCTAGATTCTGGAATTCTAGATTCCAGGAAGTTGGATTCTGGAAAGCTGGATTCTGGATTTCTAGATTCCAGAATGCTGGATTCTAGATTTCTGATTTCTGGAATGCAGGTTTCTGGAATTCTAGATTCCAAGAAGTTGGATTTTGGATTGCTGGATACCAGGTTGCTAGATTCTGGAATGCTGGATCCTGGATTTCTCGAGTCCAGAATGCTGGATTCTAGATTTCTAGATTCCAGAATGCTGGATTCTAGATTTCTAGATTCTGGAATGCTAGTTTCTGGAATTCTAGATTTCAGGTTGCTGGATTCTGGATTTCTAGAGTCCAGGATGCTGGATTTTGGAATGCTGGATTCTGGATTTCTAGATTCTGAAATTCTAGATTAAATTAAGTTGGATTTTTGATTGCTGGATTCCAGTTTGCTAGATTCTGGAATGTTGGATTCTCGATTTCTAGATTCTGGAGTGCTAGATTCTAGGATGCTGGATTCTGGATATTTAGAGTCCAGGATGCTAGATTTTGGAATGCTGGATTCTGGATTTCTAGATTCTGGAGTGATAGATTCTGAAATTCTAGATTCCAGGAATGCTGGATTCTCGAATTCTAGATTCCAGGATGCTGGATTTTGGATTGCTGGATTCCAGGTTGCTAGATTCTGGAATGCTGGATCCTGGATTTCTCGAGTCCAGAATGCTGGTTTCTGGAGTTCTTGATTCCAGGAAGTTGGATTCTGGAAAGCTGGATTCTAGATTTCTAGATTCCAGAATGCTGGATTCTAGATTTCTAGATTCTGGAGTGATAGATTCTGAAATTCTAGATTCCAAGAATGCTGGTTTCTGGAATTCTAGATTTCAGGTTGCTGGATTCTGGATTTCTAGATTCTGGAGTGATAGATTCTTGAATTCTAGATTCCTGGATGCTGGATTCTGGAATGCTGGTTTTTGGATTGCTACATTCTGGGATTCTGTAATCCGGAAAGCTGTAGTGTCTCATGCTGGATTCTGGAATGTTGGGTGTTGGAATACTGGGTTCTAGAGTGTTTTGAAGTCCCTTAAAGAGACAGTCACCTCATCATTGTTGGGCACAGATACACAGAGATCAATTCTTTGTACGTTTAAATCTACTCAGCAATAAATCCTGATTCTGGTTCTTCATCAAACACATATTTTGATTTAATTTTGAAGTTGCTTTATTCTGCAGCCTGCAAGTGGGGGAGGAGCAGGGCCTGGTCTGCAGGAGGACAGCACAGAGCTGCCCGTGGATGCCTGTCTGTAAATCATGCAGGGAAAATAAATCAGCAAACAGACAGAAGCGTTAAAATTAAAAATCAATATGTTTCTGATATATTTGTCAAACCCTCTGATACCTGAGGAGCTCAGAGCTGCTTCAGTTATAAAACACCTGAAAAATCTTTTGATTCTCTGAGATAAATCATCGGTGGTGAAGGTGAAATGAAATGTGACTAATGTGTGTGTGTAACAGATTTAAAGCCCAAACTTTGTTTTTCTGGATCAGATCCTGAAGTTTTCTCTGCTCTAACGGCTCCGTTTGCTCCAAACACTCAGTCAGAGTCTAAAGTTACTGAGTCTGTTCAACATGTGTCCTCACAGCTCAGCGTGTTCAGGGACACACGCCAGGCTGCAGCAGGGATCACATGACCACACACACACACACACACACACACACACACACACACACACACACACACGCTGGGATCTGTGTGTGTTTCATGCTGGAACCACCTGGACGATTTTATTCCATGTTTTTATCCAAGGCCAACATCACATCAGTTTCTAGGATTTATTCTCTGCACAGAAAATCAAACCAGGATGTTTCTCTTCAAACTGACAACAGGACGTGATAAAACGTTCATCAGTGTGTGTTTACGCTGCACTTTGAGCTTTAATCTTCTTACAAGTTTCTCTAAACGTGATCTTTTTATAAACTGTATTTCTTCACATTTGAAGACTAAAACCAGAGAAACTCGCTTTCAACAGAAGAATCGAGTTGTGGAGCTGAACGATTTCAGAAAAAGATCTAATTGTGATTTTTCTGGCAGATACAGCGATTTCAATTTGATTCATTATTTTCTTTAAATCAAACTTAAGTGAAGTTTTCACAATGTACAGAAACATTTACAAACTTAACAGAAAATTACATCAAACCATTGAAACATCAAAAGCTTTTACTCTAATGTGAGGATGAAAATAAAAACTGAAGGTAAGAATAGTTTCAAACTTTGAGATAAAAGGTCAATAGTTTAATATGAAAAGTGGAAATTTTGAGAAAAAAAGACAAAATTCTGAGACAAAAAGTCAAGATTTTTAGATGAAACTTCTGAAGTTTAAGAAATCAGTTAAAGTTTATGTGAAAAAAAAGTCCAAACTTTCTCATTTACTTTTTGTTACTTGTTTCGACTTTTCCCCAATCTTGTAACTTTTAACTCAACTTTTAAACAACTTTTTGCTTTTTCCTGACTCTTTGAAAGGTTTATCCCAATTTCCAAACTTTCTTATTTAAGGTCAAAATTTTAAAATGACAAAAGTCTACGTTTTGGAAAAAAAGGCAGTTTTTGAACTAAAAAGTTGAAATTTGTTGAAAGTTGAAAAAGTTGATATAGAAAGTCAAATTCTAAGATTTAAGTTAAAACTTTGAGAAATAAATACAGAGGCAAAAGAAAAAAAATTGAAAGACTTTTTGAGTTGTCGAATTTTGATTCTTCTTAAAACCTAACACCTATTCCTGCTTTTTCTGAACCTTTGTAATTATAAAACTGAAGAACAAAGAGAGCTATCTTTGACTCTTAACTTTTAAAAATGATGTCGTGCAAAATATCCTTAATTGTGTCAAGTTAAATAAAATAAAATCAACAACAATCCCAAGGAACAGCGGGCTTTGGAAGTTTCTTAAAGAGACAGTAACCTAATCAAAGTGCTCCATGTGTCGACTGAAATTTAGGTTTTTTAAAAGCTGCATTTGTTAATCCGAACTTAATTTTAAAGTGACTGAAAAGTGCAAAAAGAAAAACAAATTTAATCATCAAAACACTTTTATAAAGGACTGAACAATTTCAGAGAAAGATCTAAGTACGATTTTTCAGGCAGTTCTTGCGATTTCAGTCCCATTCCTGATTTTCTTCAAATGAAGCGTCAGTGAAGTTTTCATATTTGACAGAAAATTACATCAAAAGATTTTATTTAATGCAACAACAAAAACTAAAGGACAGGATTTTTTTAACTACCTTTACATAAGAGGTCAAAATTTTAAGATAACAAGTGGAGATTTTGAGAAATAAAGACAAAATTCTGGGACAAAAAGTCAAAATTTTTGAAATTTTATGATAAAATTAAATCCAAGAGACAGTAACCTGATCAGAGTTTTCCAGGTTTTAACTGAAATGAAGTTTTTTAAAGATGCGTCTGAACTCAGGACTCAGTTTAAACACTGGCTGAAAAGTGTAAATAAAAATTTTGAGTTCCAGTTTTGCTTTGAATAAAAATTTGTTCCATAGTTCCATAAAAACAACACTCACCATTATTCATTTAAAAAACTTTAATAACTTCAGTTAATCTGTGTTTTTGACTTGGAAAGTTCTTCTGCTAATTTATTAATAGATTAGATTCTTGATCAATTAATGGATTCAATAATAATTTGATAATAAAACTTGATTTTCTTGTCACCTCCTCTGTTCTTGTGGTTTCTTCTGCTGCAGCGAACTCAAGCAAAAGTGGGCGGAGCCACAGTTATTATTACTTAGATGATGTCACCTCAGTGTGTGTGTGTGTGTGTGTGTGTGTGTGTGTGTGTGTGTGTGTGTGTGTGTTAGAGAGAGAGAGACCGTGAGAAACGTGCAGGACAAATGTTCTTCTGCTGGTATGTGACGGTCAAAACGCTGCTGCACCGACTATTTATAGAACACAGAGACCCTGAAGGACTGTGTGAATGTCACACACACACACACACACACACACACACACACACACACACACACACACACACACACACACACACACACACACACACTCAGTAAACGCTGACTTTCTTCAGGTCAAAGTCTTTTCTCTTTCTCAAACTCATCACAAACTAACGTCTTTTAAAACTGTTTTTCTTCTTTTAGAGTTTTGAAGCAAAAGCTGAATAAATGTTTTTGCAGTTTTTACTTTGAGTCTTTGTGGGAAAAGAAAAAAATACAAAAATAATCTAATTGCAATTAATTTTCCCCATTAATTATTTCTATGCCGCCCATTTCATCTGATTTTTAAGAAACATTGCAGGAAATGAACATTTCTTTTTGTTACTCGTTTCGACTTTTCCCCAATCTTGTAACTTTTAACTCAACTTTGAAACAACTTTTTGCTTTTTCCTGAGTCTTATAAAGGTTTATCCAAATTTTCCTGCAATTTTTTGTTGCCTTTGGCCATTTTTACCACTATTTTACTCAATGTTTGTCCTATTTTCACCATTTCACTGCCTTTTATTTTTCAAGTTTTCTCCAACTTTCTTGCAAAATGTTGTTGCTTTTTGCCCGTTATAGTCTCTTTCACTCCTTATTTTCCACTTTTTTCAAAAGTTTTTCAAAATTTCTTGCCAATTTTTGCTTTTTGTCCATTTTAATCACTTTTTTTTGCTATGTTGCCACTATTTTTAAAGTTTCATATCAACATTTTTGCTATTTTCTCATGCAGTCGTCCCTCATCCAGACTCTTCTCTGAGATCTGGATCTGATTTAACTTTAGTCAGAACAGATTTCTGGATCGTTTCCTCACTGATAGAGACAAACAGGTTTTTTAAATCATCGTCTGAGTCTGAACAAGAAACAGGAAAAAAAGGTCAAACAAACATGAGAGCAAAAGGAAAAGTCTAAAAATATCCTTCAGAGGAAAGAAAATCATAATTCCAGGCCAAAAACAGCAAATATTCTTTGAAGAACTTTTATTATTTATTCATTCAACATTTATTTCACCATGTGGATCAATTTGAAAACCAGTGTCAGATCCAAAACAGAGAAAACAGAGACAAGAAACACGATTATACAACACGTCAAACTAATCTGAGACAGAAAGAAAAAGATAACAACCACATTGATGTTTCAGTCAGAAAAAAGACCGAGCCACATTCACCAGACCAGGTCATAAAAATGTCTTATTTCAAGTTTTTTAAGACAAAAATGAGGCGTAAATTGCTTGTAACAAGTCAAAAAAATCAGCCAATGGGATAAGACGAATTCACCCGGGAAGTTTGTTGAAATTAGAAAGATGTCTTAAAACAAGAATCTTTTATCTTATCCCATTGGCAGATTTTTTTTACTTGTTACGAGCAATTGATGCCTCATTTTTGTCTTTAAAAAACTTGAAATGAGACATTTTTATGACCTGGTCTGGTGAATGTGGCTCAAATTAGGAAAAATAAGACAATTTTTACTACACATAAAGCATATTCCGTGAAGTGTAAGTTTGTCCCGATTCTCAGAAAGTTAAGGTTGAGGGTTAAGTTTGAGGCTGTTTCTCCCTCAATACTGAGATTCTCCGACACCACCCTTGGGACTAAGGGACACCCAGAATGCATTGCACATTTCAGCAGATAAACGTGGCCTCAAAGAAGGCGAGCTACAAATGTATTTTCTTTTTTAATGGAGATATAAATATTATGAAAACCATTGTTTTATCTTAGTTTAGACCCATTTTATGGATTATTTACCTCGTTGTTGCAGAACATTTATTTTTATTTTACTATCTTGGTGTGTTATTATCGTTTAAGTTAGTAAACGTTACAAAATGGTCATTTTTCTCCGTGGTAATGTCGTTGTTTATCAAGATAACAGCCTATATAACATGCTTGTGCTGATAATAGTATAAGATGACCGGGCTAATCTCAAAAAGATGCAAAAAGACATAAACACAGCTGCAGACGGGATTGTCTCTGATCCTGTAAACGCCTCCTCTTCTTCTTCTTCTTCTGAATTCAGAGACTGAACGCTGCTTTTGCATAATGCTGCCCCCCACAGTCTGAAGATGTATCTGCATTTAAGGGGTGTCCCATTTCTAAGTCACAAAATAGCCCTGAACACTTGGTTTCGAGGGTTAAGATTGAGGGTTAAGAAAGGAATTGGAATTGGGCCCAAATTTTAGAATTCTTAATGTTTTTTCAGACAATCTTGATTTCAAAGTCAAAAGTCCATATAAGATAAATAAGGTAAATAAGATTGAATTCTAGAATCTTAAAGTTGGAATTCTCTAATTTCCCCCTAAAAACCTACTTTTTACAAACAAAAATCAGAGTTGGAATCTCCTTTTTCCCCCTTAAACTTTTCATATTCTGAAGACAAGAAAGGTTTTTCTGATTCGCATGTTATTATTTTCTTGAGTAGAGAAAATGAGACTGATTATAAAAAGTTTGTGAAGTTGCAGTAAAGTCTGACTCTGTCATTAACCACAGGAGGAAATTCCTCCAACAGGTCGTCTGTAATTTAACCTTTGAGTTTCCCTCAGGAGGCTGCAGACATAGTTCAGGTGTGATGTCATACAGGTGGAGGGGGGGGGNTGTGTGTGTGTGTGTGTGTGTGTGTGTGTGTGTGTGTGTGTGTGTGTGTGTGTAGTCCTCAGGTTTCCTGCTCTTATAGGTGACTCTTTGTGTTTCTCTCTCATGTTTCTCTTCTTTGATTTAAACTCTTGAAGCAGTTTCTTCGTCTGCTCTGACAGATTTTAGACCAAACGTTGGAGATTTTTAACGTTTTCTCAGCGCGGTGAAAAAGAACGAGTGTCATACTTGTTTTTGTTGTTGTTTTGCTGTAAAGTCCCGTTTCACACACAGACTCCCCAGGGAGGAATCTGATTGGCTGAGAGAGATAAGAATCTCCCGTTACCACATCAACGCTCGAGTGCCCTGTCTGTCAAGCGTCTGTTCCCACGGAAACAAAAGCTCCTGCCCCCCCACTCCGGACTCCACCATCCCCCTAAACCCTCTCCACACACACACACACACACACACACACACACACACACACACACACACGCAGGTCTGAAAGCGAAGAGTGTGTGTTGGTCTTGGACTCAGGGTTGAGTTTGGATGACGGTGAGTTTAAGGACCTCAGGAATTTTCTGTTATTTCAAGAGAGTCCTCACAAGTGTAGAAGAACAAACACGTGTTTAAGATTCTGTGGTTGGTACCAATGTTTTTATTCTCAGAGCAGGAAGAACTGATCCAATTAGACACACACGCACACACACTTTAGCAACTTCACAGACAGAAGTTTCTCTCACTTCTTTCTTGAAAAATGAAAAGCAGAAATAACTTCAGTGTTTCGTTTTCTCAGAATTCAAAATTTTTCTGACAAAATTCTTTTCAGAATTTGAAAAAAAGTAAGATTTCCAGATTATTTTCCGTCTTGGAGTTCAGAAAAAAATTGGACAGAATCTTTTCCTCACTGGTCTCACTTTCTCAGATTAGAGTCAGAATTCTAGAATCCTGAATTCTTGATTCAGTGTCTGGATTCTAGAATCCAAGGTACAACAGAACTGACCTCAGTACCAGATCTGAGGTCAGAACTCTAGAATCTAGGGTTCTAGAATTCTGACTTCCACGCCAGAATTCATGAATCCTAGGCGGGAGTTCTAGAATCCAAATATTACAGTCTAAGTTCTGGAACCCCAAGATCAGAGTCTAGAATCCTAAGACTAGAGTCAGAGTCGTTGACGACTGACAGAGAATTCTAGATTGGAGTCATGTTTCAACAATTCTGACTTTAATGCCAAAATTTCGGATGGGGTAAGGGTTCCAAGATAAGTGTCTGAATTAGAGATTACTGAGATTAAAGTCAGAAGTCTAGAACAGAGATTAGCTTTAGAAGTCTAGAATAGAGATTTAAAGTCAGAAGTCTAGAATAGAGATTTACCTTTAGACGTCTAGAATATTGAGATTAAAGTCAGAAGTCTAGAAAAGAGATTAAAGTCTGAAGTCTAGAATAGAGATTTAAGTCAGAAGTCTAGAATACTGAGATTAAAGTCAGAAGTCTAGAATAGAGATCTTTGTCAAAAGTCTAGAATAGAGATTAAGGTCAGAAGTCTAGAATAGAGATTAAATTCAGAAAGTCTAGAATAGCGATTAAAGTCAGAAGTCTAGAAAAGAGATTAGCTTTAGAAGTCTAGAATACTGAGATTTCAGTCAGAAGTCTAGAATAGAGATTTAAATCAGAAGTCTAGAATAGAGATTAAATTCAGAAAGTCTAGAATAGCGATTAAAGTCAGAAGTCTAGAAAAGAGATTAGCTTTAGAAGTCTAGAATACTGAGATTTCAGTCAGAAGTCTAGAATAGAGATTTAAATCAGAAGTCTAGAACAGTGAGATTAAAGTCAGAAGTCTAGAATAGAGATTATGGTCAGAAGTCTAGAATACTGATATTGGAGTCAGAAGTCTAGAATAGAGATTAAGGTCAGAAGTCTAGAATAGAGATTTCAGTCAGAAGTCTAGAATAGAGATTAAAGTCAGAAGTCTAGGATAGGAATTAAGTCAGAAGTCTAGAATAGAGATTAAAGTCAGAAGTCTAGAGTACTGAGTCTGAATTCTAGGTTCTGTCCTGATATAGAGGTAATTATTCTAGAACTCAGGTTTGTAGAATCTTGACTCTGGTGCAGAAATCCAGAATTTTAATGTTAGACCTTCAACAGACTCGAACCAATCTCAAGATTTCTGACTCAGAAATCTAGAATATTGATTGTTTTCTCAAGAATCTTTCTTGATACGTTAATTCTTCTTTTTTTGAATCAGGATTTTCAGACGGAGACTCAAAAGTCGGAGGCTTCACGAAGTTTTCAAACATGAGTCAGAATTTTGTTTTCTAAACTCACAGAAACATGAGTTAAAATTCTGGCGTCAATTCAAGAACTCATGAAAGATTTTTCTTGTCTTGAATTGTTGAAGAATGAATCTACTGTATATGTGGAGAGGAAAGAATCCAGAGCAGCTGATTCTTTTTTGTACTCGTCTTCCTCCTCATCCTCTGGAAATGTCTGATCGTTGACGTTGATCTTCTCCTGAATCTTCTCGTCACCTTTTGTGACACTTGACTTGAAAAATGCTGAAATCTCCCTTTAACCTGCAGCTTTGACTCAAACTGTTTAGATCTTGATTTTTCTAAAACCTCAGACTGACGCTGACGGATGGATGTGACCTGGAGTAACCTCTAGAAAATCCAGATCGTGATTCATTTGTTGGTGTTTTCACTTTCTGAGGCTGAAAGTGACGGCTCAGTTTCTCTGATGCTGAAAAACAAAGACGTGATGGTTGTGTTTGATTTCGTGACAGTTTTTGAGTCACTTATCTCTCTGCAGCGAGACGAGACTTCACTTTATCTCGTTCGGGGATGTTTTGACTCTGACTCGTCTTGTTTTGAAGTAAACTCGTCTGTTTCTGTTTCCTGTGAAACAGTTTGAGTTTGTTAAAGTTGAATCTTTGATTTTTTCTGCAGATTCATGTTTGACACACTGACCTGATCCTGCAGAAACATCCTCGCTCTGAGCCGCAGCTGCTTTTAGTAAAACATCTGGATTGAACCGGCTGTTAAATAGTAAACACACTCAAGCTGACACACACACACACACACACACACACACACACACACACACACACACACACACACACACACACACACACACACACACACTGGCCTGTGGGATGGAGACACTGCTGCCTTGTGTAAAGAGAAGTGATACTTGAGCTGAATGAGTGTGTTTGTGTGTGAACAGACGCTCTGTGTAACGTCCGCTCAGCGAGCCCAGCACACACACACACACACACACACACACACACACACACACACACACACACACACACACACTCCTTTTCTCCCGTGTTTACCTCCGTGAGTTCAGCAGAAATTCGAGGAAGAGCTGCTCAGTGAATTTCCAGTCGAGAGAAATCAATGAGATTTGTGTTTGTGGGCAAACGTGAGTTCAGAGGAAGAAAACTTCACCTGGAAACACACACACACACACACACACACACACACACACACACACACACACACACATGGAGACCTGAAGTCTTCAACATCACAGAAACACGTTTAGTAAATGTTCTTACTCATCAGTCTTGTGAAAGTTTCGTCTTTTCATTGAAGTGTTTTGTGCTTCATGTTGATTTATTAAGTGACTCAAGGAAAATCGCGAAATACTCCTTTAATAATCTGAACAGCCAGATTTATTTTAGTGAAAAAAGTGGATTTTATATAGTGAAATAAACCAAACTGATATAAAAAAAAGTCCAGGACCGAATAAAAGAACACCTGCACGAGGATAGACCCCACTTTAACGACTTTCATGCCGTTCACGACTTCCACATATTTCACCAAGTTTACGTTGTTCACAAATTTTAAAACATTCATATCATCAACAACGCTCAAAACTTTCCTCATGTTCACGACTTTTACAACTTTCATGTTTGTAACTTTCAGAACTTTCACAAGTTTTAAGACTTTCACAACCTCAAAGACTTTTAAGACTTTCATAACTTCAAAGACTTTAAAGACTTTCACAACTTCAAAGACTTTCAAGACTTTCACAACTTCAAAGACTTTTAAGACTTTCACAACTTCAAAGACTTTTAAGACTTTCACAACTTCAAAGACTTTTTAGACTTTCACAACTTCAAAGACTTTTAAGACTTTCACAACTTCAAAGACTTTTTAGACTTTCACAACTTCAAAGACTTTGAAGACTTTCACAACTTCAAAGACTTAAGACTTTCACAACTTCAAGGACTTTAAAGACTTTCACAACTTCAAAGACTTTGAGAAATTTCACAATGTTCACGACTTTCACAATTTTTTTTTCTCAATGTTTCTCTTGTTCATACTTGAAATAACTTCCACAAGTTTCTTGAGGTTTGAGACTTTCATGACTTTGACAACTTTAAAAAGTTTTAATGACTTTCTCTTTGTTAACAACTTTCTTAACTTTCAAAAGTTTCACGACTTCCACAAATTTTACAATTCACAATGTTCAGGGCTTTTATCACTTTGACAACTTTCTTGACTTTCACAACCTCCACAACTTTTATGATTTTCATGACGTTCACGACCTTTTTGTCGTTCACAACGTTCACAACATTGTAATTTGAGTTTCTTTTCTCAAAGCGTCGAGTTCGAGAGTCTTGTTGTGTCTGATGAAATTTTCAGAAACGTTTGAGCCGATCAGACCCAGTTTCATCTCGTTTGGGACCAGAAGAAGTTAAAAACAAGTGTTAGTATATATATTTTTCAGTGTATTTCACAGTGATTCTCATTGAGATAAAGACTCTTTCTTGTCTCTGTGAGTGTATTTTGAATAAAATCCAAACCAAAAGGAGCTAAAACGGACTGAAAATCTGAAGTTTTCTGTTTTTCGTACCTTACAGTTTTCAGAGACTCAGTCTAATTACTGACCTGCCTGATTAAAGTTACTCTCCAGTAATTAGACCGACCCCGAAATGAATAACAGTGAAGTGTGAAAATGTGAAAATGCTGTGGAGTTAAAATAATCCTGATTCATGCAGCGATGGAGTGATGTGAGATGAACGTGTGAAATAATTAGTGATGATCTGAGCTGATGTGTTAGTGACAGAGGAAGAGGAGGAAGAAGAGGAGGAGGAGGAGGAAGTTGAGGTTGTAAAAGCGTTTCTGCAGCGACCGCAGCTCACCGAGCGTCAGCTGCAGGTCGAGAGCAGGTCAAGTGTTTTAAAGCTTCAACAAACCACAGGATGTGACCTTTGACCCCGAGCGCTGATGGCTTCACCTCTGTTTGTTTCTCTTTATATTTACAGTCAGACTCTGTCGACCTGAGCGTCACAGAATTTTTCCTCCGTTTAAATCATCAGGACAAAAGAAACTTCTCCATAAATGAGTTTGTGAAAAATTCCTGCTCCTGAAATATTGAACAAACATAAATAAATTCATCAGTTAAAGCAAATATTTGATGTAAAGAGCTGATGAGTTTTTAAAAGCTTCTCTCAGAGCAGCTGAGAGCTTCACATTAATTATTTACTCCAATCGTGGATTAAAACCAGTTTTCACGGCGCAGCATTTACAGCAGAGTTTGGACTTTATTTAGGAATAAAAACTCACACGTTTACTCACACAGGTGTTTTTATATCAGATAAAGTAATCGATCGAGCTCAAACCAACGAAAACAATCACTGATTATTGTAACTATGAAACAAAGTAAACAACATTTTAAGATACAAGAAGCAACTTTTGACTCTTTCATCACCTTTTTTTAGACACAATATAAAAATGCAAATTATTTATGAAACTATCACATTTAAAAGACACTTTAAAAGACCATGAATTACATATATATCATATTATTTCAACTGCAAATATGTTTTTGCAGAGGATGCACATTGTTGAGTCATTTAAAAACTTAAATTCTGCAGAAAATAAAGAAAATAGTTAAACTTAAAACCACAGACTCTTTGTTTACTGAAATAAAAATTGAAAACACAGAAACAGCCAGATAACAACATGAAATAAAGATAAAACTTAGTAAATATGGGAAATTATGGGACTATAAAGGAGAATTTTTGAGATCTAAAGTTAAAATTTTGGGATTGAAAGTCAAATTTTGAGATAATTAAGTTGACATTGAGAGATTAGAAGTCAAAATAATTGGACTAAAATGTCAAATTTATGGTAAAATATGTCAAAATTAAGGGTTTCAACTTAATTATCTCAAAGTTTGGCTATATGAAAATTAAGTTTTTTATTTATTTTCGAATTTCTTGTATTAAATAAAATAAAAATACCAGCTCGTACAATTATCGTTTTAAAAAGTCAAACTTATGAGGTATAAAATGAAAATTAAGATTAAAAAAAGTCAACATTATGTGATTTAAAAAAAATTGACGTATTTGCAATATTTGAATTTTGACTTTATCTTAAAATATTGCCTTAATTTTTTTATATCTTTTGACCTAATTATCTCAAATTTTCACCTTTTTATTTACTGATAAAATTTGCCTTTTTTTCCTCAGAATGTGGGATATTTGTCTCAAAATTCGACCTTTTGTATTTCAAAACTTTGAAATAAAAAAAGTCAAAATGATTTGAGATAAAAGTTATTTTTAAAAGATGTTAAAATTCAGTGCGACATTGCGAAAAATTTGAGATAATGAAGTTGAAATTTAGAGATTAGAAGTCAAAATAATAGGACCGAAACGTCAAATTTCTGATAAAATATGTCAAAATTATGGGTCATAGAAATAGAAATTGTGAGATTGAAAATCAAAGTTATGAAATGTCAAAATTATGAGATAAAAAGTTGGAAATTATGGCACGAAAAAGAAGAAATTGTGGGATTGAAAGTCAAATTTATGACACAAAAAGTCAAATTATGTGACAAGAAAGTAGAATTTGTGACATTGAAAGTTAAAATTTTGAGATTTAAAGTCAAATTTTGAGATAATTAAATTGAAATTTGGAAATTGAAAGTCAAAACTCTGAGATATTATGTGAACAAAACGTAGAATTTGTGAGATTGAAAGTCAAAATTTGGAGATAAAATGTTGAAATGTTGAAATTTCAAAGTCCAAATTATGAGATAAAAATGAGAAATTAAAATTCTGGGATCAAAAAAGTTGAAATAATGCCATTAATAAGTAAAAATTGTGAGCTTGAAAGTGGAATTTATTAGATTAAATGTCAAAATCATGAGATAAAAAGTGACTTTACGCGACTAAGAATTAGAAATTTTGAAGTTGAAAGGCAAAATTTGGAAATAAAAAGTTGAAATTTTGAAACTTGAAAGTCAAAATTATAAGATTGAAAGTCTTAATAATGAAATGACATTTGTGGTGGAGTCATTTTTAAAGTCTAATTTCTTTATGATACTAAACAGCAGCTGCACCTCACTCAGAATTTCAGCTTTTTATCTCAAAATTTCGACTTAATGTGGGCGAGAAAAATGTTTCAATAAAGCTGAGTTTTCATTTTTCTTTTTTTAACTGGGCTGCAATGAACTTCTCATTCTTAAAAAGTCAAATAAATGAGTTTTGGTTTCAGAAGTTTCTCCTTTAAAGTGATGAACACATGAACGCTGCTGCTGTTTGTGACTCTGCATGAAGAGATGATATCGTTAATATTTCCTTCTCTGTGGCGTTCAGTCATAACGTCGGCGTTATTTCCTTTCACAGAGAAAAACAGTTGATCGTGAAAACAGAAAACTGGAGTGTGTTTTTGTTTCTTATCGTCTTATCAGAGTCTGCGTCTGCGTTTGTTCTTTTTCTAATCTAAACTGAAATCAAACGCTCGACCCGTTTCCTGCCAACGACGTCTCCTCTGCTTCTTCAAACTGGAGGAGGAAGTTAAAGCTGCTTTATGTGTGTGTGTGTGTGTGTGTGTGTGTGTGTGTGTGTGTGTGTGTGTGTGTGTGTGTGTCAGAGCCTTAATGGCCCTAAGTTGTTGCCGTAGGAGTAAATCTCTCTGACAGATGTAGAGCTGATGGAGCTTTAATGTTCCTCCGCTGGTTAACGGTCGTGGTCACATGACTTGGCGAGTTTTAAAGGTTAATGTGACTCTGTGACACATTAACACCAATAAAACCTGCTGCTGTCACCTGAGCAAAACAGATGCATGATGGGATTGTTTATCCTCACTTAAGGGAAGTGAAACATTGACAAGTTTAGTCTCAGTTTCCAGGGTTGAAGTTTAAAGTGAACCCGACTGTAAGGACTAATAAACATGAATCTGCTTCAATGTTTGTCTCAAACTAGAATTTGTTGTTAAAGACATAACAAATTGGTTTTTCTTTTAAAAAAATACAGTTTAAAACACAGTTTCTATCCTTCAGCCATTGTTTTACTGCAGCAATGCATTCTGGGTTGATGACGTAGATTGGTTGCTTGGTGCCGAGCATCTGGATTTGGCCGTTTCCTCACTACTAGTCGCCGTAAGTCACGAGGTTTGAGGAGGGAAAAAAACATAATAATGCCACATGTGGCTGCTTTTGGGTGAAAGGTGAAACCTGAGATATCAAAGTTGAAATTCTGAGACAAAATGTCAAGTTTTTGGGAAAAAAAAGNGTATGAGATCCAGCCCGGTGCAACCATATGACCTCACTACCCAGACGTTATTGTGGCGTAAACAACAATGGCGGCCTACAGGTGAAAATATTCTTTCAAATTTTATACAAACTAAGATATTTAGAGAGATTTTATTATGGTTCTTATGTAGCTGGTAAAAACACTGATCATTTAGGAAAATGACGTTCTGGTAGCCAGGGGAACTTTTAAAAGACCCTCCTCCTGTTTGTTTACATTCAAATTAAAGAGCCTTATGATGTCATAGGGGGGAGATGAAGGCCCCTGTAAGATGAAGGCCCCTGTAAGATGAAGGCCCCTGTTAGATGAAGGCCCCTGTGAGATGAAGGCCCCTGTAAGATGAAGGCCCCTGTTAGATGAAGGCCCCTTAAGGATGAAGGTGAAAACACTGATCATTTAGGAAAATGACGTTCTGGTAGCCAGGGTTCATTTTAAAAACTACCTTTACAAAAGAAACTATACAAGTGGAGAAAAGAGGCAAAAACAGCAAACAGCAGCAATAAGACTTAGTTTGAGGTAGTAAAAATAGCCATAAAAGCAACAAAATTAGCATTTAAATTGGGATAAGACCTGGAAATACTCAAAAATGAGCAAAAATGGTCCAAAAGCGGTGGAAAAAAAAGAAGTGGAAAGTGTCGAAAATGGGCAAAACCAAATAGGCAAGACATTTTGGAGGAAACTTTAAAAAATTCCTGGTGAAGCAAAAATCGTGAAAATTCAGACAAAAACAGCTGAATGACCAAAGTCAACAAAAATGGTAAGAAAGTTGGGATCAAACTTGGAAAAAAAGTCAGTTTGTGGTCCTGAAAAAGGCAAAAAAAAGGTGAAAAGTATCTGCTGAAAAATCTGTAGCTGATATTTTGACACATTTCAGGTTATAGAAATATTTCAGTCTGACATTAGAATATTGCAAAAGGACATAATGTGATTTAATCTCATTTGTGATTAATTTCCCAGCCCTTCTACAGTCTATGGGGTAAGGAACTTTACGAAGTGAGTGAAAGTTCTAGAACGTTTTTCCTCAGAATTCTAGAACTCTGACGTTTTTCCTTCTGACGCCTGATTGGTTGACACATGTTTGAGTATAAACAAAAACCAGACCCTGCTCACTGTTCGGCTTTTTTTTACAGACTAAGGTGTCTGAAAACTTCCTCCGCTGCTGGAAAAATAAGGAAAACTTTCCCTTTGAAATGAATCGATGTGAACGAATGAAAAAGACCAGAACGTTATTTAGTTAAACTCCAGAGCAGCAGCAGCATCATTCAGGAAAATGACGTTCTGGTAGCCAGGGGAACTTTTAAAGTCTTTAGAGCAGTGATTCCCAACCTGTGGTTCGTGGCCCCCTGGTGGGCCGTGGAGGCATTGCAAGTGGGCCGCCAAATCATTTCTTAAAAACTATTATTTTTGTCAGGAGCTGTTTTATAAAGATACAAATATTCATAAAAATGATAAAATGTTAAACATCAGTTATGGTCATAAGAATATTAAAATGACCCGAAATGTAATTTTAAAAATGCTATTCCACCTAAAATGTAAAAAACAGTGTTTAGCCTGAAATGTAGTAACGGCAAAAGGAAAAGTTATCAGCACCTATTTCATCATTGACTTATTATATTTTGGGTTTTATTACTTATTTTTAAACATTTCTGGCTCAGTACTTTTGTTACATTATCAACCATTTACTACATTTCTGGTAGTTGTTGCACTGTTTTTATGACATTTCAGGTCTTTGTTACAAATTGAGCTCTAAATAGGCGATATATATTGTATAGGCTTCATATTTATGGGGTCAGAGGCTGGTAAGAGGGGGGCCACAAACATTTGGTGAGACGTAAAAGTGGGCCCTGAGATAGAAAAGGTTGGAAACTGCTGCTTTAGAATAAACCAGGAGGTCGAGCTCCAGCTCAGACTCAACATATTTCACGTCTGTTTCCTTTATGTTCCTCCTCCTTCTTCTTTCGGCTGTGACTCTGAGTCAGGAGACGCCTCCTCCTCCTCTTTCTCTGATCGTTTTCCTGTCCATATGCTGCAGGGAGTGGAGTTTCCTCTATAAGATAAAAGCTTCCTGCTCTTCCTCTGATGCTGCTCACTTCATCCAAAAGGTCAAACAGATTAACATCTCCTCCCGCTCTGTTCGCACGCCGCCCTCCTCCACCGCCACGACAAACCTGTGTTTATCACTAATCCTGCTCTCATTATGTAACTGACCTGCAGCATCATCACCATCATGCACCTGGCTCACAGGAGGCAGGTTACATTACCCACAATCCCACAGGGAGCCATCAAGAGGTCGGGTATTGGGCTCAGTGTTTCCTGTTTACGCTCCGAGTCCCCGCCGATCAAACCGAGTCAGGACGCAGATAAGAAGATGAAAACGCTCTTTACAGCAAATCATTTCCAACAAATCCTCTGTTTGTTTTTCCAAAATAATCCAGAACGAGAGAATGAACCGAAGATATGATCAACATCAGGTTCACAAACACACAAACAAACGCTCCTGACGAGAGAGATGAGGTCTAAAATCACAGCATCTTCAGAGAGAGAACTCAAATCCAGATCTGACTAAAAAGAAGAAATTGTGGTATTGAAAGTCAAATTTATGACAAAAAAAGTCAAATTATGGGACAAGAAAGTAGAATTTGTGACATTGAAGTTAAAATTTTGAGATAAATATCTCAAAGTCAAATTTTGAGACAATTAAGTTGAAATTTGGAAATTGAAAGTCAAAACTCTGAGATTAATAGTTGATATTATATGACCAAAATGTAGAATTTGTGAGATTGAAAGTCAAAATTTGGAGATAAAATGTTGAAATGTTGAAATTTCAAAGTCCAAATTATGAGATAAAAATGAGATATCAAAATTCTGGGATCAAAAAACTCAAATTTAGATCTGCTTAAAGTAGAGATGCTTCCTCCAGAGGGTGATCGAGAGTTTGGCTTCACTTTTTAGGAGCTGCTCTGTCGTGTTACAGGAGAGTAAAGCGCAGAAAGAGGCCAGAGAAACTAGAAAATATCTGAAGTAAACATCAAACAAAGGTTTTGGCCCCCATTTCTTTTGAGTGAATTTGAATGTTGGTGCCTCCAGTTTCTAGAATATTCTAGAATTCTGGATTATAATTTAAAATCCTGGGAACAATCTATAATTTTGGTAACATTCCAGAATTTTGACGGCACTTGAAAAAACCCTAGAAACGTTCTAGAAACTCTGGCGACATTTTAGAATTCAAGTCCGAGTGCAATATTTCCTTCCATCATGAATTGAGTATTTCATCACATGTATTTCTTTATTCTATGAAACCTGTGTTATTTGAACACATCTTTAAACTATTAAAATATAACATGTTTTTTTGTGTTTTGGTTCCTCAAACCCCCAAAATGTCAGGTGGTGCAACCGTCCTGACAAGTATCCACAGTAATTAAACTCTAAAAATTGAATGTCAGTTATTGTAAATGGAAATTAAAAATACAGTGGCATTATTTTATGCTTGAACCTTTTTAAATAAAACATTCTTTGCAAATGAAAAGAATTTTAAAGCTGTTGAGAAATGTAAAAAACTTTTGTCCCGTAATTTTCACCTTGTCAAATGTCAGGGTGGTGCAACCGTAACATTAGACTTTTATTTTAAAGTNCAAGTGGAAAAGTTTGTAGATTTCTCTGAAATACTGATAAAAAAGGTTTTTTCACTTCATTGGTGACTGGAACAATTTCCATGTCAGGTGGTACAACCAATGTAATAATGTGAAATGTTATTTTAACATCAAATTATTTATCTTATTCACAAATAAAAGAAATGAAACACACAAAATGAAAATGTACGAGTCACTACAGACACTTGAGAGATACTTGCCAATAATTTCACACAGAAAAAATAACAGGAACATATAAATATATTTTCATATATTTGGTTGCGCCACCTGACATTTTTGGGTGCTCAAATTAAAAATACTAAAAAATAATGAACCTAAAAACTTTGAAATGTTGGTCAACTACTGAAATCTGTTAGAAAACATAATTCTTCACTCAGAAATATGTTTTTATCCATTTTCAAAACTTTTAAAGAATACGTTTTTAGACCCTCTTTTTGTTATTGACCCATATGTCGGTTAAATGTTTCACACGTTGCTGAAAACGAGAGCGGTGAAAATAAACGTCTGTAAACAAAAACAAACGTGTTAAAGAGCCTTCAGCGCTCTGAGTGTGTTTTAGTATTCTGAGAGAGTTTCAGCGTGCACGCAGAATAAAACTCAGGTGTGTGTTCCTGTGTGTGTTTTATACGCGTGTGTGTGTGTGTGTGTGTGTGTGTGTGTGTTCATGTTATCAGCGGCTGCAGCAGCAGAGAGACAGGAGGGTGATGAGGACACGCTTCACAGTCTGGAGGACATCTGATCTCATCGCTCTGTGTGTGTGTGTGTGTGTCTGCGAGTGTGTGTGTGTGTTGAGTGATTGGAGATGGTGTGAGTCAAGTCGATTTCTTCACACACGCACACACACACACACACACACACGCGCGCTCATGTGTTGTCATGGCAGCGATGGGTGCAGCAGGACACACTCAGACTTCGCTCCGTTAGCGACTCCGTCAGCTCTGATCTCAGTCTGTTCGCTCATCTCTGCAGATTTTCACTCAGAGAATCAGTCACTGTGTTTTCCTCCTCCTCTTCCTCCTCTTCCTCCTCTTCCTCCTCTGATATTGCAAACATACAAACGGCTCCTCACTGATTCTCTCTCTGAGGTTTTTTCCTGGAGCTCACCTGACTTCACCTGACCTTTAATTATGACTCATTCGCTCATGTTTGACTCTGAAACCGGCGTTAATCACGAGCTGGTCGTCAAGTTTAGGTTGGAGCTGGTTACAGCTTATAACTGAGGACCCACAAAGTCAAAACTCATCAGTTACACCTCATTTGAAAGATTAAAGTCTCTAGTTTCAGAAAATGTCATGTTTTAATATGTGGTTAAAGTCCACATCAGGATGAATGCAGCATTTTTTATAACCAATATTTGGGCATCATTAACTTCAAGATGCTTCATGTCAGACATAAAACATCCACCACATCACTTCTACACCTTCTCATCTACATCTGGGTGACATTTGAGCTTTTTAGGTAAAACTTTGTAGGAGTTAGAGAGTTTTTAGTCGCAGGTGAAGACTTCGCACAAACAAAACCAGCTTCATCAGTGCTCAGTGTCCTCTTTTTAGTCAACTTTGCTCTTTGTGGAACAAAAATCATGAAACTGTAGTTCACAGTCACAGACTCTTCCTCATCAGGGAGACTTACACTTTAAAATTCTGACTTTTACCCCCAAGATCCTGATTTTTTTTTTTTCAGAATTCTGAACAGAATCTCAAACTTTGTTGTATTTACCACAAACCAAAAATCAGAATCTTTTTGCTATAATACAGACTTTTATTCTATAATTTTAACCTTTCTCGCAGGGTTCTGACTTTATTCTCCAGCTTTGTTTTCCTACAAGTTTTGACATGAATTGAAGACTTCAGACTTTTTCTAGAATCCCAACTTAAATATAAATTTTACAGCTTTCACCCTGGAATTTTGACTTGTTGAATTTGTCAGTGTCCTCTTTTTAACCAACTTTGCTCTGTTTGTGAAAAGGTTCAACAGAAATCATGAAACTGTAGTTCACAGTCACAGATTGTTCCTCTTCATGAATGTGAAATAGGTCTCACCAATGATGTAAATGGCTGCAGCTGCTTCCTGTGAAGTGTAAGGTGATTGGTTACTGTAGGAGTGAGTGACAGGCCTGTTAGCCAATAAACGAGCCTCTAATAGAGAAATTACACAAGACCAGTCAAGCAGGGAGCACTTGTTGTCTATCACAAGCTGTCCTGGGATGAAAACTCAACAGAAAANTGTGTGTGTGTGTGTGTGTGTGTGTGGAGTAAAGCAAACTGAGAGGCATTATCATGGTCAGCCACACACTCACAGATACACACACTCAGACAGCGGTATTGACTAAAGGCTCAAATAAACACAAATCCACTCCACATATCGACTGAAAGCAGAGCTCAGATGGTCTGAACACACACACACGCACACACACACACACACACACACACACACACACATTGACGTAGACTTCTTACGATGAAGTCATGGTGTCAGGTGAGACTGTTTGGGTTTCACCTGAGGAGACTGTGTGTGTGTTTTAGGGTTCAATAATATTCCCACGGTGGCTGAGAGGCAACAGCGGAGGAGGCTGATAAAATGTCCTTTTATAATCATGAGCTGTGTCTTCATTACTTCACTCTGCTCTCTGTTGTCTCAGGGATGAGGAGGACATGGAAATGAGGTTCCTGACACACCAACATGCAAAGCTTCATGCAAAGAAACTTCACAGAGCTCAGGTCTAAGCTCAGGAACATGCAGCTTCTTAAAAAAGAAGATCCACGTTTACACAACATTAGAATATGATTTTCATACCTCATCTCCTCTGAAACAACCTTTAACTATGACTCTACTGAAAAAGTTCCTCTACAAAACTCTTCAGCTTCAAGCTTCTACTTTATAAATCTTCAAGAAAAACATTTTAAACAAAACTGAGCTATGCTTCTCCTACAAAGATCAACTCAACTGTTAAGAAATTACCTTTGGAATCAATAAAGTATCTATCCATCTATCTATCTATCTATCTATCTATCTATCTATCTGTATATCTATCTATCTATCTATCTATCTATCTATCTATCTATCTATCTATCTATCTATCTATCTATCTATCTATCTGTATATCTATCTATCTATCTATCTCTCTATCTATCTATCTATCTATCTATCTGTATATCTGTATATATATCTATCTATCTATCTATCTATCTATTTATCTATCTATCCATCTATCTATCTATCTATCTATCTATCTATCTATCTATCTATCTATCTATTTATCTATGTCTATCTATCTATCTATCTATCTATCTATCTATCTATCTATTTATCTATGTCTATCTATCTATCTATCTATCTATCTATCTATCTATCTATCTATCTATCTATCTGTATATCTATCTATCTATCTATCTATCTATCTATCTATCTATCTATTTATCTATCTATCTATCTATCTATCTATCTATATAAACAGAATTTGAATGTGCCTCCCCTATATAGATCATCTTAAACAGAATTTAGCTGTGCTTCTCCTACATACATCACCAAAAACAGAATTTTTAAAAATATGCTTCTCCTACATAGTTCACCTGAAACAGAATACAACTATGCTTCTCTTACAAAGATCCCCAAAAACAAAAAAATGTCTATGTTTCTCCTACATACTTTAACAAAAACAGCATTTTAACAAATACACTTCTCCTACATAGGTCACCTAAACAGAAATTCAATATGCTTCTCCTACATAAAACACCTTAGACAGAATTAGCTATGCTTCTCTTACATAGGTCACTTAAACAGAATTTAAATATGCTTCTTTGTCATACATCACCAAAAACAGAATTAAAAAAACTAACGCCTCACCTACGCTTATCACCCGAAACAGAATTTAGCTATGCTTCTCCTACAAAGGTCACCTATGTGGAACTTAGATATGCTTCTCCTACGTAGATCACAAAAAAAGGTTAATTTCAGCTTCTAAAACCAAGATCTTCTTTAAACAGCATTCCTTCGTGCTTCTCTGGCAAAGATTTCCTCCCAAGCTGCATTGTTTTCAGCTTCTCCTGCAGACTTGTTTTCAAAGGCCGTCACTATGCTTCTCCTGCAAACTCTTTGCTATGACTTTTAACTATGCTTCTCTGGTAAAGGATTCCTCTTTAAGAGACCTGTGCTTCTCCTGCAAATATCTCTCAGCAACATTAATTTCATCTTTAGTTTCAGCATTATTATTCTACGAAACTGCTGTATTATGTGCTTCTCCTGCCACCTTCCCATATGACATCACATTTGTGTGCTTCTTTTGTAAAGTTCCTCGCTGTAACAGCTCAATGTTATTCTTCCACTTTTTAAATTCTCGTTCAAAACGATTTTCTAAGCTTCTCCCTCAGAGCTTTTTCCTATCACATAGCTTAGCTGTGCTTCTCTGGCAAAGATCTCTTCCCAAGCATTATTTTACTCTGCTTCTCTTACAAACACTTGCTTTGAAAGGTCATCACTATGCTTCTCCTGCAAACTTGTCTCGTTTAAAATCATTTAACTATGCTTCTCTTGTAAAGAAAACATCTCAAAGAGGAATGTGCTTCTCTCGCAGAGATCTCCTGTCAAACAGCAATTATTTCAGCTTCTATTACAAAGATCTTTCTAATAGCGTACTTATGTGCTTCTCTGGCAAAGATCATCACATTGTTTTCTGCTTCTCCTGCAGAGAGTTGTAATCAAAAAACATTACCTCACAGTTCTTCTCTTGTACAACATTTTATGTTTCTGCTTTTGTACTTTTCTTGATTATGCTTCTCCTGCAAAGATTGCCTCTTGAATGGCAACACTCTTTTCCTCTCCCGAAGATATTTTATGCTTCTCCTACCAAGTTCTTCTTTCAAACCGCAGAATTCAATGCTTCTCCTGCCAACACATACCGTTAGACTGCGTTACGTTCGTCTTCAAATGATAATTTCTCCTCTCAAACAGATTTGTTTTATGCTTCTCCCGCAGAGATCTCCTGTCAAACAGCATTTATTTCAGCTTCTATTACAAAGATCTTTCTAATAGCGTACTTATGTGCTTCTCTGGCAAAGATCATCACATTGTTTTCTGCTTCTCCTGCAGAGAGTTGTAATCAAAGAACATCACTATGCTTCTCCTGCAAAGCTCTTCTTTCAAACAGCAGAATTCAATGCTTCTCCTGCCAACACATACCGTTAGACTACGTTCGTCTTCAAATGATAATTTCTCCTCTCAAACAGATTTGTTTTATGCTTCTCCTGCAAAGATCTCTTCTATGCTTCTCTTGTAAAAATACCTCTCTAAGACACATGCACAATATTCATCTTTAATGTTTCTTTGTTTTTCTGTTTCTTTGATCATGCTTCTCCTGCATAGATTGCCTCTCAACAGTTATCTTATGCTTCTCCTACCAGGTTCTTCTTTCAAACAGCAGAATTCAATGCTTCTCCTGCCAACACACACCGTTAGACTGCGTTACGTTCGTCTTCAAATGATAATTTCTCCTCTCAAAAAGATTTGTTTTATGCTTCTCCTGCAAAGATCTCTTCTCCAACACATTATCACACACTCTCAAGCACAGCCAAAGAACCCTTGACAAAACAAAAAGAGCAGTCGAGCTGTCTAGGACTGTCCAGTCACCTTTGAGTAGTAGAAGTCAGGGCACACTTTAATAGCCTCGGTCGCTTGAAAAAATTAGAAGTAGAAAACAAGTCTTTACCTTAGTTAGTCGTCTGTCAGAAACAACGACAACAGTATTTCCTGGCAGCTGTTTTCAACAACAAACGTCCAACATATGGCGCTGGCGTCGTCTTAGAGTCAAACCAGAGTTTCTGTGTGAAGCAGCATCTGCTCAACACCATCAGAGCTGCACACACCTGACAGGTGACGGCAAATGTAAACACATCAGACCTAACGTCTGTTTACAGATTCATTCATTCATTCATTCATTCATTCGTTTGACAGCTGAATGTAGAGAAGAACAGTCACCATTTTCATTCTTTTCTTCTGTCTATACAGAAAATTAATGATGTGTGGATTGATACTGAAAGATTAATTCCCCTGAAATCAGTTCTCAAATCAAAATATTGTAAAGTATTATATTTGTTAATGCAGATATAAATATTAGGAAAACCATTGTATTATCTTAGTTTAGACCCATTTTATGGATTATTTACCTCGTTGTTGCAGAACATTTATTTTTATTTTACGATCTTTTGTCAATAGCGTCCGGTGCGGACAAGCCATGTTCCTATGGTTAAAGTTAGTAAACGTTACAAAATGGTCATTTTTCTCAGTGGTTATGTAATTGTTTTATCTAGATAACAGCCTATATAACATGCTTGTGCCGATAATGGTATAAGATGACCGGGCTAATGTCATCTCCTGTAGCTGCAGAGTTTTGTAATGATAGTTATAGCTGGTGTTTACCTTTCAATAAACTATGGTTTGCTGTGACAGCTGAATATGTCCGTGGTTGTGTTATTTATACAGATATTTTTTTGATAACGCTAACCGAAGGAATAACTGACGGACAGTCCACAACAATTTCATTTGCATTTAAGGGGTAGACGAAAAGATAAATGTGAGTGACTCACCTGAGAGAGCAGGTTTCTCTCTGAGTCTGAAGAGTTAAAAAAAACTCTTTGTTTATTTCAGGCTTTTTTTGGCGAACACGTTAATGCTCCTAACAGCTTCCCTCTCCTTTGTGTCTGCTCTGTACGTTCACATCCTTTCTCTCTCTCTCTCTTTCTCTCTGTCGGTTTCTTGGCTCTGTCTCTCTCTCTCCTTCTGTTTCGGTCGTCTGGCTGAAATGCTAATGCTCCTACCAGTCGCTGGGCTCTGATCTGTGAGAATTAATGGAAGAGAAGAAGAATGAAGCTTTGTTTGAGTCTCTTCAGCTCCACTTTCTGCTCTCCTCCTCTTTTCCAGCTTTTATCGCTCTGCCAGAGACTTTTTCACAGCCGCAGATAAGACTCAGGTTTGTTTAGTAAAAGGAGACAAACCCGGAGTAACGCAGGGCGACTTCTCACATCGTAAATCAGCGCGAACACCACTGGTGCATTGTGGGAGTCGTGAAAAATCACAGGCGAGGTGTGAACGTTTGAGGTCGGTTTGAAGAAAAGTTTCCTCGAAGTTTCAGCGGAGACAGAAAGTTTTACTGAAGCTGAGGGTTTGATCAAAAAATAAACCAAAGACGTTTGACGATGATCGACTATGAAGAGTTTGAGTCGTTATTTATATTTTTGCTCAACAGAAATGTAAATATTTGTCATTTAATCCAAGCATGAGGTCAGGAATTATACTGGAAACACCGATGAAAACAATAATAATAAAAATCTGGCTTTGTTGAGAGAATTTTTGGGCCAAAATTAAGTCAAAATTTAGAGATAAAAGTCAAAATTGTAAGAAAAGACAAACTTCTGAGAGTTAAAAGACAAATTGTGAGATTATGAAGTTGAATTCTTAAGATAAATAAAGTAAAAAATGTGAGAATAAAGCTCAAAACTTTTCATAATACAATGAAGATTTTGAGGTAAAAAGTCAAATTTTGAGACAAAGTCACAATTTTTATATAAAAGGATAAATTATAAGTTACTTCTGAGATTAAACTGTCAGATTTAGAGATGAAGAAGTAAAATATGAAGGAATAAAAAGTCCAAATTTATAATAAAAACGGAAGAAAAATGAGAAAAAAAGTGGAAATCATTAGAAAAAAAGAAAAATGTCAAAAGTATGAGAATGAAATTTGAAATTTTCTGATAATCAGGTCAATTTTTTGGAGATAAAAGTAGAAAATCAGAAGAAAAAAGTTTGAAAAAGTGAGAAAATTACTCAAAACTGAGGAAAGAAATTGGAAGAAAGTCAAAATTACAAGAAAAAAATTCAAAATGTCAAATTCTTAAAGTCAAAATCTTAACGCAAAAGTCAAACTTATGAAAACCAAAAAGTGAAATTTTGAGATAATAGAGTGAAAAATGAGTAAAAACCTCAAAATTCTGAGATAAAAGTCAAAATTGTAAGAAAAGAAAAACTTCTGAGGGTAAAAAGACAAAATTGTAAGATAATGAAGTTAAATTCTTAAGATAAATAAAGCAAAAAATGTGAGAATAAAGGTCAAAACTTTCCATAATACAGCAAAGAGTTTGAGGTAAAAAGTCCAAATTTTAACATAAGAGAATAAATTTAAAGGAAATTCTGAGATTAACCTGTCAGATTTAGAGATGAAAAAGGAAAAAATTAAGGATAAAAAGTCCAAATTTATGATAAAAACATAAGAAATATGAGTAAAAGAAATGGAAATTATAAGAAAAACTGGAAAAAAAAAAGTCAAAAATGTGAAAACGAGTCTAAATTTTTAGATCATCAGGTCAATTTTGGGAGAAAAAAGTAAAAAATCTGAAGAAAAAAGTGAGAAAATTACTCAAAACTGAGGAAAAAGAAGTCACAGATATTAGGAAGAAAGTCAGAATTACAAGACAAAAATCAAAATATCAAAATTCGAAAGACGAAAATGGAAACTTTGTGATAATAAGTCAAAATTTTGAGATAATAGATGAAATTCAACTTTTGATTAATGATTATATTTCACTTTCTCCTTTTTGTTTCTCATTATATTTTTAATAATACATCTTTTTGAATATGTTTTACTTATATTTTTACATTTTTAACACTTTGAAAGTAAAATATTACAAAAGAAAAGTGTATCTACCTATGTGTCCTTTCAAAATAAAAGCATGCTTGCTGTTAAAGCTGGAACAAACCAAGACATGAGGCAAAATAAAAGCATCAAATTAACATTTTGACACATTTTCAACAGCTTTATTGTGAAAAACTCCGCTGTTCTGGAGATTTTTCTCTCCAACACGTGTTCCCTCTGCAGCAGGATGAAGTTTTTTTCTTTAACCTCGAACCTTCACCGTGTGTTCACACTCCTCACACACCTGCCTGTCTTGACGTGTGTGTGTGTGTGTGTGTGTGTGTGTGTGTGTGTGTGCGCGCTGAGAGAAGTGGTAATTGACTTTGTCTGACACCGCCAGATTGGATTCATCACCTGTTTTTTTTATTTTTTTTCTCTCCAGCTGTTTCTCTCTTTTGTTCCTGGCTCCGTCCTGAAGAACAGACTCAGAAGCTGTTTGACCAGTTTTTCCTGCAGAAGCTGATTCTTCTCCTCTGCACCAAAAAGCAACAGAACAGAAATAGCAAACTGTGCAACGGCAGAAAATTACGGCGGTTTACTTCCAGCAGAAAAAACCCTGACGGAGCAAAAAACAAAGGTTCAGAAAGTCAGTTTGACGTCACCAGAGTCTGAGCAGAGCGAGAGTCGTTCTGCTGTTTCTACAGGGTTTTAATGAGGCGTCAACACAGGAGCAGGCTGATAAAAGTGGTTTAATCAGGAGGAAAGAGGTGATGTTTGGACGCAGAGGTGAATCAGAAAAAGAGTTTAACAGTTTCAGTCTCTAAGTTTGTTTCACAGTGTAATTAGTGAAAGAATCACAACAACCTCGCTCTACCTGTTTGGGGTCGTTACGTCACATCTTGACGCCCGTACCCTGAATATTCACTCTCCTTTCCACCAGAAGAATCCAGAGTTCAAACATATCAAAAGTTTCATCAAATTATTCCAAGTGGTGAAATTTCTCCTGTAAAGTCCGTTGTTTGTCTGTCTGTCGTGTCCGTTCTCATCAATAACAGCAGCTTCACAGTCTTAGAGCATTTCCTCCTCAATGTCAATCTGACAAAGCTGCAAGTCTTTGTTTTCAACAGGGTTCTAGCTGCAAGACTAAAGTCACCCCATTGTTTTCTGTTGAGTTTTCATCCCAGGACAGCTTGTGATAGACAACAAGTGCTCCCTGCTTGACTGGTCTTGTGTAATTTCTCTATTAGAGGCTCGTTTATTGGCTAACAGGCCTGTCACTCACTCCTACAGGAACCAATCACCTTACACTTCACAGGAAGCAGCTGCAGCCATTTACATCATTGGTGAGACCTATTTCACATTCATGAAGAGGAACAATCTGTGACTGTGAACTATAGTTTCATTATTTCTGTTGAACCTTTCCACAAACAGAGTAAAGTTGATTAAAAAGAGGACACTGACAAATTCAACAAGTCAAAATTCCAGGGTGAAAGCTGTAAAATTTATATTTAAGTCGGGATTCTAGAAAAAGTCTGAAGTCTTCAATTCATGTCAAAACTTGTAGGAAAACAAAGCTGGAGAATAAAGTCAGAACCCTGCAAGAAAGGTTAAAAATTCTAGGAATAAAAGTCTGTATTATAGCAAAAAGATTCTGATTTTTGGTTTGTGGTAAATACAACAAAGTTTGAGATTCTGTTCAGAATTCTGGAAAGAAAATAAATCAGGATCTTGGGGGGTTCAAGCCAGAATTTTAAAGTGTAAGTCTCCCTGATGAGGAAGAATCTGTGACTGTGAACTACAGTTTCAGGATTTTTGTTCCACAAAGAGCAAAGTTGACTAAAAAGAGGACACTGAGCACTGATGAAGCTGGTTTTGTTTGTGCGAAGTCTTCTGCCTGAGACTAAAAACTCTCTAACTCCTACAAAGTTTTATCTAAAAAGCTCAAATTTCACCCAGATGTAGATGAGAAGATGTAGAAGTGATGTGGTGGATGTTTGATGTCTGACATGAAGCATCTTGAAGTTAATGATGTTCGATTATTGGTTATAAAAAATGCTGCATTTATCCTGATGTGGACTTTAGCCTCATATAAAAACATAACATTTTCTGAAACTAGAGACTTTAATCTTTTAAATGAAGTGTCACTGATGAACTTTGACTTTATTGTTCTTCAGTTATAAGCTCTGAAACATAGTTTGTTGTATAGGACAGAGTTGGTTAATAAGTCTGATCTGAGTAAATGAAACTCCAAACATGTGTGAGGCTCATGTTTCTTTTCTGTTCCCGTCTGTCAGCGCTTGTTTGAGCTCTCGCTGCGATAGGAGGTGATAATTTTGGCTCCGTGAAGGTGAACGTGGAAACACTCTGGGGTCAGTGGTTCAGCCAGATTTCCACAAACGCTCGTTTTCCTAACGAGGACTTTGAGTCCTGATATCTCTTCCCCTGACGTTGTGTTTTTAAAAAGTTCCCTCAGAGGTCAGAGGTCAGAGCTGCGTCTTTAACGGTCTCGTAGCTCCGCCCCCTTCTCTCTTTTCTGCTGTTACATGTTAACCCTCGCCACGGGACAGTGACCATCCCATCACTTTGTTTCCTCAGCAGCTTGGTTTCCTTCCCCGTGGTTAATCTGAGCCTGGCTCTGACTCAGCAGGTGAAACTCTTTCCTGTCGCTGCTCAAACGTCCTGTTTGACATTTTTAAACTCCCTCTGGTTTTTAATCTGTGGATGTCTCTGCATTATTTCCACTTTTCCTGCTGGAGCTGCTTGTTTTTCTTTTGTACATGAAGCCTGTTTCTGCTCTGATCTGACGCTGCTGCTGCTCTGGAGTTTAACTAAATAATATTCTGGTCTTTTTCATTCGTTCACATCGATTCATTTCAAAGAGAAAGTTTTCCTTATTTTTCCAGCAGTGGAGGAAGTTTTCAGACACCTTAGTCTGTAAAAAAAAAGCCGAACAGTGAGCAGGGTCTGGTTTGTGTTTATACTCAAACATGTGTCGACCAATCAGGCGTCAGAAGGAAAAACGTCAGAGTTCTAGAATTCTGAGGAAAAACGTTCTAGAACTTTCACTCACTTCGTAAAGTTCCTCACCCCATAGACTGTAGAAGGGCTGGGAAATTAATCACAAATTAGATTAAATCACATTATGTCCTTTTGCAATATTCTAATGTCAGACTGAAATATTTCTATAACCTGAAATGTGTCAAAATATCAGCTACAGATTTTTCAGAAGACACTTTTCACCTTTTTTTTTGCCTTTTTCGGGACCACAAACTGACTTTTTTTCCAAGTTTGATCCCAACTTTCTTCCCATTTTTGTTGACTTTGGTCATTCAGCTGTTTTTGTCTGAATTTTCACGATTTTTGCTTCACCAGGAATTTTTTAAAGTTTCCTCCAAAATGTCTTGCCTATTTGGTTTTGCCCATTTTTGCCACTTTTGGACCATTTTTGCTCATTTTTGAGTATTTCTAGGTCTTATCCCAATTTAAATGCTAATTTTGTCGCTTTTATGGCTATTTTTACTACCTCAAACTAAGTCTTATTGCTGCTGTTTGCTGTTTTTGCCTCTTTTCTCCACTTGTATAGTTTCTTTTGGAAAGGTAGTTTTTAAAATGAACCCTGGCTACCAGAACGTTATTTTCCTAAATGATCAGTGTTTTTACCTTCATCTTACAGGGGCCTTTATCTAACAGGGGCCTTCATCTAACAGGGGCCTTCATCTTACAGGGGCCTTCATCTCCCCCCCTATGACATCATAAGGCTCTTTAATTTGAATGTAAACAAACAGGAGGAGGGTCTTTTAAAAGTTACCCTGGCTACCAGAACGTCATTTTCCTAAATGATCAGTGTTTTTACCAGCTACATAAGAACCATAATAAAATCTCTCAAAATATCTTAGTTTGTATAAAATTTGAACAAATATTTTCACCTGTAGGCCGCCATTGTTGTTTACAATAACGTCTGGGTAGTGAGGTCATATGGTTGCACCGGGCTGGATCTCATACAGGATCATATAAGTCCTGGAGCGGACTTCAGTGGTTTCCAGAGGAAGTTTTGTGGGTTTGTGTTGGAAAATAGTCGGCACAGCATTTGGCTTTAGTCTCCGTTTATAATGACCCACA
>RPOG01002109.1:11889-72503 GCA_008086565.1 Thalassoma bifasciatum | reverse complement strand
AAATAGTCGGCACAGCATTTGGCTTTAGTCTCCGTTTATAATGACCCACACCTGTCAGCTCTTTCATCAGCATGGGCCGGCTAAATGCAGCAAATGCTTCTGGGGAGAAGTGGCCAGAACATAGCCGCGGCTCCATGGGAAGTTGTTTACGCCCACAAGCCATTTCCCACAACTTCCTTCTTTTCTTGTCTTTTGGGAAGCTGTGCAGACTAACATCAGTCTCCTTGTTTCCTTTGGACTGAAAAGTGCACCCAAAAGCAGCCACATGTGGCATTATTATGTTTTTTTCCCTCCTCAAACCTCGTGACTTACGGTGACTAGTAGTGAGGAAACGGCCAAATCCAGATGCACCAAGCAACCAATCTACATCATCAACCCAGAATGCATTGCTGCAGTAAAACAATGGCTGCACCCAAAGGATAGAAACTGTGTTTCAAGCTGTGTTTTTTTTAAAGAAAAACCAATTCGTTATGTCTTTAACAACAAATTCTAGTTTGAGACAAACTTGTAAACATATTCATGCCTGTTAGTCCTTACAGTTGGGGTTCCCTTAAATGTAACTGTTCATGTTCTACAATGAGTTTGTTTAAAAACAGAGATGATGGGAACGAGAAATAATAAATAATAATTGTATTTGGTCGTGGTCTTGGGTTGTTGCACTATTTATTCACAAACAGACTCTCGAGTTTCTGACTCCTTTAGCTCCGCCCAGTTTAGAAAACCTCTGCATTAGTGTGTTTCAGATTAACTGGATTAACTAACATGTTTATGAGACGCTGTTTCTATGACCTGTGTCATATTTGGAATAAAACATCACAGTGAATGTTCGTTTATCTAACGACAGATAAACCAGTCTCTCTTTTCTCTGAATCAGTCAATTAATCGATCAATATCAGACCAATCATCAAAAAACTGAGACGTGTATCGATCACTTTTTTTCTCCTTCGCCTCCTTCCTGTCAGCGGCGGCGAAACCCAGAGACCATTAACTGTGACTCATCCCATAGTAATGTGAGGGAGAGGGAGAGAGGATGCTGGGTAATCTCATTACCTGGGTGGTCTCCACTCGGCTGCGGGTGGCTATTATTTTATTACACACACACACACACACACACACACACACATATGTATATACAGTGGGGGATAATTCAACCTGACCACCGTCTGAACTCCACTCTCTACGTCAGCTGTGTGTGTGTGTGTGTGTGTGTGTGTGTGTGTGTGTGTGTGTGTGTGTGTGTGTGTGTGTGTGTGTGTGTGTGTGTGTGTGTTGTGGTATTACAGTGCAGGATTACAGTGTATTAGTGCTGTTTATCCGTCTACATTGAGCTATTGATCTGTGTGTGTGTGTGTGTGTGTTAGTGTTTTTTCTTACCCATGTGCAGAAAACTAAAGAACTTAAAAACAACAACAAAAAAAAAAAACACAATTTCACCCAAAATATTCAAATTTTTCCTCATGTTTATGTAGAAGTGTATTTTTATTTACTGTAAAAATCAACTCAAACTTTTTTTATGAAGCACGTTCAAAACAAACGGAGCTGAACAAAGTGATGAACAGGTCAAAAGCTGAATAAATGACAAATAAATAATGCAGAAGATACAGCACTAATATACATAAAACAGTACAAACATAAAATTAAACAAGACAAGATAAGACCAATTAAAATATGATTGAAATTTAATTAAAATTTTGATTAAAACTAATTAATTTCGTCATTTTCTAAGGCTCGTCTGATATAATTAATAAAACCAGCAGTCACATTATAATAATACTAATTACAATAATAGCTTTATTTATGTTGCACTTTTCAAAACAGTGTTACAAAGTGCTTCACAGTGATTAAAATGAACATTGAAAAGAATAAAAAAAAGAGGAAATAGAGGAGAATTATGGTAGAATTAAAAGAGAAATGTAAGTAAGAGAAGAGGAAAAACGATAAGTATATTAAAAAAATACGTAAAAGGCTTAAACCGCCACCAAATAGGGGAAAAAAAACATCAGGAAATTAAAAACTAACAATGTTGAAACAAATAAAATAAGGAAAAAGTGGATATTTTTGAGAATTCAAAAAGTAGCAAAAATGGAGATAAAAATTGACCAAAAAAAACAGTGAAAAGTAGCAAAAATGGCCAAAGTCAACAAAAAATGGTCAGTTGGTTGCAAATAATGGTCCAAAAGTCTCAAAAATGGGCAAAAAACAACAAAAATTTTGCTAGAAATTTAGGATTGAACCTGAAAAATAGTGAGAAAGAATCAAAAAGTGGTCCAAAAGTTGCAATAAAAGAAGTGAAAAGTGTCAAAAATGGGTAAAAGTAACAAAAATTAACAGGAAAATTTAGGTGAATAATTTTGAGAATTCAAAAAGTAGCAAAAATGGAGATAAAAATTGACCAAAAAAAAAAGAGAAAAGTAGCAAAAATGGCCAAAGTCAACAAAAATGGCAAGAAAGTTTGGATTAAACTTGGAAAATGGTCAGTTGGTTGCAAAAAATGGTCCAAAAGTCTCAATAATGGGCAAAAAACAACAAAAATTTTGCTAGAAATTTAGGATTGAACCTGAAAAATAGTGAGAAAGAATCAAAAAGTGGTCCAAGAGTTGCAATAAAAGAAAAAAAAAAAGGCAGAGGATTTAAGACCCTGCCTGTGATTTTGTCCCAGGAAAACATAAAAACATCGTTATTAAGACGATTCAAACACGCTCAAAAAGCTAAAATCTCTACATAAAAGCTCATCGATAAAAATGTGTCTTAAAAAAAAAAAAGATAAGGCATCTTGTTTACATTATTTAGCATTATTATTTTTTGTTTTTTGACTTTTAATCTGTATGTGAGCTGTATAGAAAAGCCATATCCAACTTTCTAAAAGACTAACGTTATAAAAATGAAGCTTTCTGGTCAAATGTCTCCGCTCGGTTCGTTTAAAGTCACAGTCCCCACTTTCTATCAAAAACAAGAACCTGTGTGTGTGTGTGTGTGTGTGTGTGTGTGTGTTATCTTCCTCTGCAGCTCGTTGACCTTTGACCTTGCGTGACAGTTACACTTTCCCAACACTGATGTAATTGTCTTTGATTTATCGTTTCCAAATAGGCAACAAAAACACACAAATGCAGCCAATTACTGAGGGGGTCAAAGGTCAAGAAATGAATAAATTAGGTTGTAAATGTGCAGAAAAGCTGACGATGAAACACAATCGATGTTTTTACGGTGTCGTTGTCGCTCACAAACACAACCTCACAGTTTACAAACGTGGTTTTCTTTCTTTCTTACCAATCTTAAACACTGCTTAACGTAACCTGAATAAAGTTCATGAAAAGTTTTGCTACTGGCGCCCCCTGTGGATGAAAGAGTGTACTACAGGTATCAGCTGCACAAAAAAAAAATTAAGTTCAGAAAAATAATGTTACTTTTTCTGATTTTGTCTGGAAAGAGAAACTTCTCAAACATCACTTTTTGGTTTAATCTAACATCGCAAAGGCGCCCCCCTCAGGCCATAGAGTGTATTACAGCCACCAGTAACACAATAAGAGTTTGCGATTTATAACAAATATATTAATAATAATAATAATAATAATAATAATAACAATAATATTGCATTTTATTTCACGGCGCCTTTCACGACACCCAAGGTCGCCTTACAAAGGGTAAAAAACACATAAAAACAAAATAAAGTTAAAAACAGCAACATAAAAGCAATAGAATAAGGGACATACTATTATAATACTATTATAAAATAGTAACAAAGAATAATAATTAATAATAACATAAGATATTAAATAATACTTATTAACAATCTTGTTTCTAATATCTTTGGGGTTTTTTTGTTTTGTTTTTTTTTACTTTTGAAATATATTTTGATGGTGTGCATTGGTCTCTACTGTAAAAATCTTTTTCTCTGTTTAAAATTTTTGCCCTTTTTCTGTTTGTATATTTTATCAAAATGTTATTCAAAAAGTGATGTTTAAGAACAAAATTTCTTGTTCGTAAACATCACTTTTTGGTTTATTGTAATGTCAAAACGGCGCCCCCGTCAGGCCAAAGAGTGTACTGCAGCCACCAGTAATGCAAAAAGAATTTGGAATGTATAACAAATACATCACATTATATTGATAATATAATATACAAAATAATCCTAATATATACAATCTCATTTCTTTGTAATATTTTGCTTTTTATTTTTTATTTGTACTTCTGAAATATATTTTAGCGGTTTGCATTTGTCTCAACTGTAAAATCTTTTTGTCTGTATACAGCTTTGCCCATTTTCTGTTTTATGTTTTGTAAATGTTGTAGTTTATTTAACGGAAGCTGCAAATTTCTGGAGCATATTTGACTCAACTGTTCGCAGTTGAAATGTCCCTTTAAAGAGAGAGAGTGTGTGTGTGTGTGTGTGTGTGTGTGTGTGTGTGTGTGTGTGTGTGTGTGCAGAAGCAGAGTTCACTGTTTAACAGACTGAGTGCTGCAGGAAGGAGATTATTTCATCAGAGCAGATAAATAACTGGGCAGGAGCATCATTAAAAACCCATCAGCCGGCACAGTGAGTGTGTGTGTGTGTGTGTGTGTGTGTGTGTGTGTGTGTGTGTGTGTGTGTGTGCGCTCATGAACTCCCTTCACTTATCAGCCAAACAGATGTGTCTATTGTGCTCCATTAATGAGGGTTTGGGGGAATAATTAAAGCAGAATGAGATCGTTTCTGTGTTTTTACTTTAACATCAATTAAAGTTCAGCGCTGAAACGACACCAACGCACGTTTTTACGCAAACGAAACAACGTGAAAATAACTCAATAATTACAGTAATAACACGATGTATGACCTCTGTTGGCGCCACCTTCAGGTCTAAGTATTTAATATTCATTTTGAAAAAACATGGAAACATGATTAAAAGCTTCGTCTGCATTTTAACGAACTGATTTTACTGAATCATTCAGCAAAATTAAACCTGGAAAAATGTTTTTAATGAAACCATGAAGGATTACTGTTTTTCAGATTCTGTCTAAATTATTTCCTATCAGTTTTTTATGTGAAGACAAGGGGGTAAAAGCAAATATGAGCCAATGGTCCAAAAGTTTAAAAAAAAAAAAAAAGAGTGAAAAGGGTCAAAAATGAGCAAAAAAAAAAAAAAGATTGGCAAGAAAATTGAGAGTGAACCTGGAAAATAGTGAGAAGGTCTTTAAAAATGGTTCAAATGTGTCAAAAACAGAGAGTAAAAGTGAGTAAAATGGACCAGAATTAATTTAGAGGAAACAAAAAATTCAGGAAGACCCAAAAAATTGTGAAAAAAGTGACGAAAAATGTTGAAAGGTGATGAAACGGCTTAAGTCAACCAAAATGGAAAATGGTTGGGATAAAACTTGGAAAATAGTCAGATTGTTGCAAAAAATGGTCCAAAAGTGTCAAAAATGAGCGAAAAACAACAAAATATTTTAAGAAAATTTAAGTGAACCTTGAAAATAGTGAGAAGGAATCAAATATTGTTCCAACTGTCAAAAAAAAAGAAGTAAAAAATGACTTGCACAAAAAGTTATCAAGAAAAAATTTGGGTAGAAATTTTAGAAAATTAAAAAAGCAGAGACAAAAAGTGAATTTTCTTTTTTTTTTTTTTTTTGTAAATGGCCAAAGTCAACAAAAAATTGTGAGAAACCTGGGATTGAACTCGGAAAATAGTCAGTTTGTTGCAAAAATGAACCAAAAAAAGTCAAAAAGGGACAAAATTGGCAAGACAGTTGTGAGTTTATCTGAAAAATAGTGAGAGAAAATCAAAAAGTGGTTCAAGAGTGGCAAAAAAAGAAGTGAAAAGTGTCAAAAATGGGCAAAAAGTAACAAAAATTAACCGGGAAAATTTTGGTGGATATTTTTGAAAATTCAAAAAGTAGCAAAAATGGAGATAAAAATTGACCAAAAAACCAGTGAAAAGTAGCAAAAATGGCAAGAAAGTTTGGATAAAACTTGGAAAATGATCAGTTGGTTGCAAAAGATGGTCCGAAAGTCTCAAAAATGGGCAAAAAAACAACAAAAATTTTGCTAGAAATTTGGGATTGAACCTGAAAAATAGTGAGAGGAAATCAAAAAGTGGTTCAAAAGTGGCAAAAAATAAGTAAAAAGTGTCAAAAATGGGCAAAGGCAACAATAATGTTAAAAAAGAAACATGGTGAAAATTTTGAAAATTCGAAAAGTAGCAAAAATGGTGAAAAAAGTGACAAAAATTGTTGAAAAGTGGTGAAATGGCTGGGATGTTGTTGGGATGAAACTTGCAAAATAGTCATTGTTGCAAAAATGGCCCAAAAATCTCAAAAATGATTGAAAAACCACTCAAAAGTCTCAATAATGGGCCAAAAACAATACAAAAAATTTTGCTAGAAATTTGGGATTGAACCTGAAAAATAGTGAGAGGAAATCAAAAAGTGGTTCAAAAGTGGCAAAAATGAAGTAAAAAGTGTCAAAACTGGGCAAAGGCAACAAAAATTATCAAAATGAACATGGTGAAGATTTTTGAAAATTCAAAAAGTAGCAAAAATGGTGAAAAAAGTGACGAAAATTGTTGAAAAGTGGTGAAATGGCTGGGATGTTGTTGGGATGAAACTTGCATAAAATGGCCCAAAAATCTCAAAAATGAGTGAAAAACAACTCAAAAGTCTAAAAAATGGGCAAAAAACAAATATTTTGCTAGAAATTTGGGATTGAACATGAAAAAAGTGAGAGGAAATCAAAAAGTGGTTCAAGAGTTGAGATAAAAGAAGTGAAAGGTGTCAAAAATGAGCAAAGGCAACAATAATTATCAAAAAGAAACAATGAAGTGAAAATTTTTGAAAATTCAAAAAGTAGCAAAAATGGTGAAGAAAGTGATAAAAATTGTTAAAAAGTGGTGAAATGGCTGGGATGTTGTTGGGATGAAACTTGCAAAATAGCCATTGTTGCAAAAAATGGCCCAAAAATCTCAAAAATGAGTGAAGAACATCTCAAAAGTCTCAAAAATGGGCCAAAAACAATAAAAAATGTTGCTAGAAATTTGGGATTGAACCTGAAAAATAGTGAGAGGAAATCAAAAAGTGGTTCAAGAGTTGCAAAAAAGAAGTAAAAAGTGTCACAGAATGGATGAAAGCAACAATAATTAACAAAAAGAAATGTGGTGAAAATTGTAGAAAATTCGAAAAAGTAGCAAAAATGGAGATAAAAATGACAAAAACAGTGAAAAGAGGAAAATGGCCAAAGTCAACAAAATGGCAAAAAAATTAGGATTAAACTTTGAAAATGGTCAGTCGGTTGCAAAAATGAACCCAAAAAGTCAAAAATGGACAAAATTGGCAAGAAAATTGTGAGTTTATTTGGAAGATAGTGAGAAGGAATCAAAAAGTGGTTCAAGAGTTGCAATAAAAGAAGTGAAAGGTGTCAAAAATGGGCAAAGGCAACAATAATTATCAAAAAGAAACAATAAAGTGAACATTTTTGAAAAATTCAAAAAGCAGCAAAAATGGAGATAAAAATGACAAAAACAGTGAAAAGAGAAAAAAATGGCCAAAGTCAACAAAAATGGCAAGAAAGTTTGTATTAAACTTGGAAAATGGTCAGAAATTGTCCAAAAGTCACAAAAATTGGTAAGAAAATCGGGAGTGAACCTTGAAAATAGTGAAAAAGTGATAAAAAAAAGAAGGTAAAAGTGTTTAAATGTGTAAACATCAGTCCCAGTTGTAGTGGTAGTGGGTTGTTGTTGTTGTGCTGTAATTAATGAAACTGTTCATGTTCTACAATGAGTTTGTTTAAAAACAGAGAAGATGGAAATAATCACATTTACAGTATAGGAAATATGGCGGCGTTATTAAAGCAGCGTGGTGGAAATATGGCGGCGTTATTAAAGCCGTGGTGGATGAGTGAATGTCGCTGTGTGTGTGGGACTAACAGGGATTAGTGCAGATTTACCTTCAGCATTAACTCAGCGGGATGATGGGAGATGATGGACGATGTTTGCTGCAGCAGATGAAGGATTTAGCTTTTTATTTCCATGTTTTCTCTCAGATTACGGCGTCTTTTTCCTCCACCTGTTGAGTTGGTGGCGAGCTGGTACAGTGTTGTAATCCTGGGAGGTTTTAATCCCTCTCTCTCTCTCTCTCTCTCTCTCTCTTTCTCTGCTCTGTCGCTCTTCATGGACGAGTAATTAAATATATGGAGTCAGAAAATCAGATACAGCACGATCAATGTTCGTCTTTTTCCAGCGCTGGGACAGAAAACTCAGGAAAAATCATCGTTTAAAATCTGTCGTTCTTGAGCAGGAAGTCAACGTGTTGTGTTTGCACCAAAAAATGTGAAATATATTGACATTAGGGCTGAACAATTTATCGTTTTCTGATGATACGACTGTTCGGAAAGATCCTTTTTTCATTGGGATTGTTGAATTTTGTTTTGATTTTTTTTATTATCCCTTTTTTAACTAAGTCTTCTTTAAATTGTTTTATCTTTTTCCACTCAACACAATTAAGGATATTTTGCACTACATCATTTTTAAAAGTTAAGAGTCAAAGATAGCTCTTTTTGTTTTTCAGTCTTTAAAAAGTCCAGTTTAGAAATGGAAAGAATTAAATTTCAGGGTCAGAAATTCAACTATTTATCTCAAAATCTTTTTTTTCTCTCAAAATGTTGCCTTTCTTTTCTCATAACTTTGAATTTTTGTTGCAAAATTTCTACTTTTTATTCCAAATATCGCCTTTATTTCAAAATGTTATCTGAAAATTTTGACTTTTTATCTTAGATTTTTGTCTTTAACTCATAAATTTTGACCTTAAATGTGAAAGTTTAGACTTTTTTCACATAATGTTAAATTGATTTCTTAAAATTTGGACTCTTGTCTCAAATTTTGACTTTTTTTCTCAGAATTTTCTTTACTTACTTACTCAAAATTTCCACTTTTTGTCATAAAATATGGACCTTTTTAGTCAATAAGTAAAAGCTTTTGATGCTTAAATGGTTTGATGTAATTTTCTGTCAAGTTTGTAAATGTTTCTGTTGATATGAAGAAATCGTGAATTGAATCGAAATCGCAATATCTGCCAGAAAAACCGCAATTAGATCTTTTTCTAAAACCGTTCAGCTCTAATTGACATAACTACATAATTCAGCCTTTTTTTAGACTTTATTAAAACCTTTCATCAAGTTAGACTCGTCTGTTTTCTTACTTTCTTCAGAACTTCACATATTTTGTCTGATTTCGAGAATCTCTACAAAAACTGAAATTAAATCAAGTGTTTGTGTCTTTTTTGTTGTTTAGTAGAAATCTTTTATGACACTTAATATAAGACACACTCAGCTGACAAGTCCCGAAAAATATCTGATTTCAAGATATTAAAAGACAAAAATGTTCAAAAAGTTGCTTTAAAAAGTCCAATATTAGGGGAAATGTAATTATCAAGTTTCTTCATAAAATAGAAACTTAATGCAAGAAACTAAACAGAAATTTTACTTAGTGTAATTTCCAATGTTCCCTCTAAGCTGCGCGCGTGCGCAATCGTGCACTACTTGAACATTCTCGGCGCACAAGAAAATCGATGTCGCGCACAAAATAAAATTCAACCGAAACGTATTGATGAATATCTAATATTAGACCCAGGGTTTCCCCCAGTGTTTTATAAAGTGTTTTGTTTCACCCGTAGATTATTATTGCTGCTTTGACGTATGTGCGCAAAACCTGCTGCTCTTATTAAATACGATTGTGATCCTTTTTTTTGCTTTTGAAAGTAAAGAAATATACATCAGTATTTATCAGAATACTACTATTCTACTGAAGGAAACCTCTTTTTGGTGTGATGGATGGATCATGATTCATGATCCTGAATATTAGGAGAAGGCAGTGATGGGCGATCGACATTTAAACTGGAGAGAGAGCGGTGCACCATAGGGACAGAGAACATGAAAAGTTGTCTGACTTTTACCTGGAGAAAAGTTGAGTCCTGTCTTTCACTGTAACTCCGCTTATTCCATCGTCTGAACCCTCTGTTCAGCATAAATCCCCTCGTTCATGAGCAAAGCAACAAATCGAACCTGCAACGAGCTGCGTGCTACAAGCAGGGGCGAGTCAAACGTTTTTAACTGGGGTGCCCCGACCCATTTATGCAGAGGAGAGACATGAATCATATGAGCCCAGACTCAAAAAATAGAATTTATACTCTTTTTTTTATGCATTTCTTCACTTTAAAATATGATTATCCAGATTCAGGAGGAGCTCAGTTTGAATGCTGAGTGAAAACCAATAAATGAAAATGATCAAAAATCCCTGTTTTTAAAGATTGTGCCTTTTTGTAAGATTGTACACTAAAGTATTGTTTATAATAGCTAATAAATGGCTTATAATAACACATAATAGTCATAGTTTTAAAATTCCTGTCAAAAACGCGTTGGGCTTCTCTACCACCGGGCTTAGCAAATTTTCTGGGGGAAACCCTGTAGACCTAAGTTAATCTGATGTTGCTCACAGTGGCGCTCAGTGTGCTCAAGGAACTTGTGTGTTTGCTCAGACAAATGAAAAATTAGAGGGAACATTGGTAATTTCTCTCCTTTAAAATCTCAAATTAAAATGTTTTTCTGACTTGTCAGGTGAACGTTGCTCATACTAAGTCTAACAAGACAGATTTATAGAAAATGAGACATAAATTCTTGATTAAATTCCCGTTTTTTTGCAGGGTATAGACTCTTGAAATCTTAATTTAGACAATTCCAGATTTTGAACCTCAAACTGGAAACAAATGACTGACGTCGACCCATCACAAAGACTTTGCTTCGCCCCCTGCTGGCCGTTAGAGAGAATGCGTTTCTTGGTTTCTCGTCCTCTGTGTTTCTAAAACGTGGTCTTTGTTTTCCTGCTGTTGCTTCATCCTCCTCTCTCTCCGTCTGCAGGAGATGTGGTGGACATCTACCAGAGGGAGTTCCTGGCGCTGAGGGAGCGTCTGCACTCGGCCGAGCAGGAAAACCTGCGGCGCTCCAAAGAGCTGAACCTGGTCCTGGAGGAGATCAAGAGGGCGATCGCTGAGAAACAGGCGCTAAGAGACATCAACCGCACCTGGAGCAGCCTCTCAGGTGAGTCAGACACTTTCTACTGGAAACAACGCGGTGATTTTTTTACCTACAGTTACGCTGTTGTTTCAAACAGGACAACGAATAAACTCTGTAAGTTTGTAAGTTTAGTTGCAGCTACATTAAGCCTCACAGCTCGGTGCTCTGATACGTGTCTGTAACGTTAGTGAATCCTGGTTCTGTCCTACCAGTGCTCATCTACCAACTCCAACTCAGCTCCTGTTTTAGCTTTTAGCTGGTATTCAAGCCTCAGGAACAGAATAAAAAAGAATTAACTTTATTGATCCCTAAAGGGAAAAAAATCAGCGTCACAGCAACAAAACAAATGAGTATATAACTTGTATGTTTTTTATATAAATATGTGGGTCAATGACAAAAAGAGGGTCTAAAAACGTGTTTTTAAAAAGTTCTTTGAAAATGGATAAAAACATATTTCTGAGAGAAGAATTATGTTTTCTAACAGATTTCAGTCGTTGACCAACATTTCAAAGTTTTTAGGTTCATTATTTTTTAGTATTTTTAATTTGAGCACCCAAAAATGTCAGGTGGTGCAACCAAATATATGAAAATATATTTATATGTTCCTGTTATTTTTTCTGAGTGAAATTATTGGCAAGTATCTCTCAAGTGTCTGTAGTGACTCATACATTTTCATTTTGTGTGTTTCATTTCTTTTATTTGTGAATAAGATAAATAATTTGATGTTAAAATAACATTTCACATTATTACATTGGTTGTACCACCTGACATGGAAATTGTTCCAGTCACCNGTATGTTTTTTATATAAATATGTGGGTCAATGACAAAAAGAGGGTCTAAAAACGTGTTTTTAAAAAGTTCTTTGAAAATGGATAAAAACATATTTCTGAGAGAAGAATTATGTTTTCTAACAGATTTCAGTCGTTGACCAACATTTCAAAGTTTTTAGGTTCATTATTTTTTAGTATTTTTAATTTGAGCACCCAAAAATGTCAGGTGGTGCAACCAAATATATGAAAATATATTTATATGTTCCTGTTATTTTTTCTGAGTGAAATTATTGGCAAGTATCTCTCAAGTGTCTGTAGTGACTCATACATTTTCATTTTGTGTGTTTCATTTCTTTTATTTGTGAATAAGATAAATATTTTTATGCTAAAATAACACTTTTGTCTTTAAAAAACTTGAAATGAGAAATTTTTATGACCTTGTCTAGTAAATGTGGCTCAAATCAAGAATAATAAGACAAATTTTACTAAAAATAAGACAGAATGACTTGATTAGATTTCAGTTTTTTGCAGCGCAGCTCCTGTTTCCTGCTTTAAAGCGCCCGTTAAAAACCTGTCACAGCCACACTCTGGGTCAGACAATAGATTTGTTTGTAATATGCAGTCATGAAAACTACTTTGACTATTTAAAAATTCCTTTAACTTCTCCCTAATGAACCCCCCTCTGAACTGCTGCTGCTGTGTTTGAGTCCTTGGACTTTTCTCCTCATGATTTACACTTTTTATCTCAAGAATCTGATATTTTATCTAGAAAATTTGACTTTTCAACTAATAATTTTTGCCTTTTTACCTCAAATTTTGATATGTAATCTCAAATTTTTGACTTTTTAATCTGAAGTTCTAGGTTTTTTTTCCTCATTAATTCAAATTTTCATCTCACAATTCTGATATTTTATCTCAAAATTTCACCTTTTTATTTCAAATTCTGACTTTATCTAAAAAAATTGTCCTATCTCCAATTTATAACATTTTTAATTGAAATTTTGACTTTTTTCTCCAATGATTTCAACTTTTTATCTCAAGAATCTGATATTTTATCTAGAAAATTTGACTTTTTAACTCATAATTTTGACTTTCTACCTCAAATTTTGATATGTAATCTCGAATTTTTGACTTTTTAATCTGAACTTCTAGGTTTTTTTTCCTCATAAATTCAAATTTTCATCTCACAATTCTGATATTTTATCTAAAGATTTCAGTTTTTTATTTCAGATTCTGACTTTATCTAAAAAAATTGTCCAATATCAAATTTTTAATATTTTCTATTGAAATTATGACTTTTTTCCCTGACGATTTCAACTTTTTATCTCAAGAATCTGATATTTTATCTAGTAAATTTGACTTTTTAACCTCATAATTTTGACTTTTTACCTCAAATTTTGTTATGTAATCTCGAAATTTTTGACTTTTTAATCTGAACTTCTAGGTTTTTTTTCCTCATAAATTCAAATTTTCATCTCACAATTCTGATATTTTATCTCAAAATTTCAGTTTTTTATTTCAGATTCTGACTTTATCTAAAAAAAAAAAAGGTCCAATCACAAATTTTCAGCTTTCTCAATTGATTTCATCTTTTTATCGCAAGAATCTGATATTTTATCTCAAATTTTGATCTTTTAAGAAATAAATTTGACTTTTGTCTCAAAATTTAGATCTAATAGGAACAAAAAAAAAATTAAAAAGAAAAAAAACTGTTGGAAATGGGCTTCTATAGATGAAGGTTTGGTACGAGCAAGAATTTAAGACGACTTTCACCCCTGTATATAACACATTTTAGTGCTGATAATCTCAGTTCTAGTTGTGTATTATGATCATGTAGCAGTGTTTTCACTCACTATAAGTCCTTGTGTGTGTGTGTGTGTGTGTGTGTGTGTGTGTGTGTGTGTGTGTGTGTGTGAGCATNTGTGTGTGTGTGTGTGTGTGTGTGTGTGTGTGTGTGTGTGATAAATGAGATTTATCTGTAAAGTTTTGAAACTAAACAGGCTCAGAGCAGCAGAGAGAGAAGAGGAGTTAAAGTCGATAAAGAAGCTGTGAACGTTCAGGTTAAAGACTGCAGGGTGTGTGTGTGTGTGTGTGTGTGTGTGTGTGTGTGTGTGTGTGTGTGTGTGTGAGCATTCATGTTTAAGCTCTGTGATTAAAGTCGGAGCGCTCAGGTTTCCTTATTCGTCCTGATGGAGTCCAGTTTCACACAAACAGAAGAAGAAACTTTGAGTTCAGGAGTTTGTGAATCTGCAATGTTGAGGTGAAAATATGAAAAATTAAAATATAATACGGCAAAAAATATAAGTTTCCTCTAAATAACGTCACATTCAGGGTCGGTAACAGACCCTAAGCATCATGGGAAATCAGTGAGTGGATGACAGTGGAGCTGAACGAGGGTGTGAAACTAAATATTGAGTTGAGGGTGCCAATAACTTTGTAAAATTGTGTCAATTTTGCCTTTTTTCATTATTTTTTGTGTGTTTTTCCAATGCACAACAAGGAAATAAACACATTTATATGAGATAAATGGTTTATTTTCTAGAAAAATCCCAGGGGTGCCAATACTTTCCTCCATGACTTCATGTTTACTTTAATGTTCATGCAGTCCGTTTGGTTATCTTTTCCTCTAGCCCGACTACAGACTCACGGTGGGCGTGGATCTTATAACACAGCTGTGCTAAAGTGCTGCGCAGAAGTGCGTGCATGTACATCTATAACGCCACACAAACATCATTTTGTACTAACATATGTGCCACCGTGGTCTTTAAAGGAAAAAAAAAAAGCTTTAAAAAGATTTCATTAAAGTAATACAGCGGCTCAATGTGGGTCGTCATGACAACGGAGGTAAACAACAGCCTGGTGCTGCTGCACGCGGAGGAAAACGAAGGAGCTGCTTCCTGACATCAACTCTTCCCTGGATCCAGTGAGATCACTTTAATTTTTGATTTTTGGGCCTGGTATAGCAGAGATTTGTTGTTGATCAATCATTCTTCTTTGAACTGGTTTTCCTTTTTGGTTCCCTGTGGATTAATGGACTGATTGGTGCTTAAAGACTCTCGTGGCAGACAGATCGCTCCTGCACCGACCAACTTTGATTTAATTTAAAAGACTCTTTACAGCGGAGCATTTTAGGGCTGTATTTTGTCTTCATTCAGTCTGGTTCTGTGCCGTCAGGTTTAAATGTCATTAAAAACCCGTCGCTGACTTATTCCTTTGCCAGAACATTCACTAAACAAGTCTCAGTCTTCGACGTCTCTGCTGTAAGAGACTGGTTACTCACTGGCCGTCAGGCAGGTGCAGTGGAAAATCATAGTCGAAAACTCTCTTAGAACCAGGGTAGAGTAGGTACTAAAAACTGGCGTCTGCCGCGTAGTACCGCGCTAATGGAAACGCAACACAAACTGAGGAGAGTAGAGTAGGGCTGAGACGAGTCAGAGGAAAAGAGCCAATAGTGAGTAAATCATCATTGTCTCCATTGACGACAGGACAGAGCACCAGAGCTGTCCCCTGTCCTAAGATGGCCGCCACAGTGATGACGCTGCTGACTCCACCTTAAGGCATCTCGCCTTCTTATATATATCTATGGTTTCTGCTAGCCATTTTTAATGACTGACTTTCTTTTTCTGTTTCTGTGTGTGTGTGTGTGTGTGTGTGTGTGTGTGTGTGTGTGTGTGTGTGTGTAGTGTCCATAGTGATGGGGGTCCCCAGTGTGAAGAGAGAAGTTCACTCATACCTGACGGACACGCTCAGCTCTCTGATGTCAGAGCTCAGCGCCGCCGAGAAGGAGGACTGTGTCATCGTGGTTCTTATCGCTGAGGTCAGTCCAGTTTCCTTTAAGACGATTGAGCCGGACAAATGTTTTGTCACATTTCTCGAAGATTCTTTATTTTCCTCAAACAGTTTTTCACCTCAGATTAAATCAAACTTTTAGTTCAGAGAAAATAAACATGATTCTTTAATTTGATTCACGTCGCTGGTTTGGTGTCAGGTTTTATCCTTTAATAATTTAACATGGAGTTCTATGGAGACTGACTCACTTTTGGAAACAGCCTCTAGTGGACACTTCAGGAACTGCACTTTCCTGGATTTGTTTTCTTCTCATCGCTCTCCTTCCTTGATTTTGATTTCCTTATCTCAAATTTCACCTATCTTGAAGATGAAAACCAAAAATATGTATAAGTTAAGTTTTTTTCTCCATTTTGTGTCAAAATTACAACTTTTTTTCCACTTTTCTGAAATTTTATCTCAAAATTTTGATGCTTTATCTCAATATTTTGACCTAGTTATCAAAAAATGTTCCTTTTCAATTCAAAATTTTGACTTTTTTAAATGTATTTTGACCATTACCTTAATTTTTGACTTTCTTATCTCAACATTTCCTCTTTACATCTCAAATTCTGCTTTTTATTTCCCCACAATTTGACTTGTATTTCAAAATTTCTACTTTTCATTTCAAATTTTTATTATTTCTCAAATGTTGACTTTCTTAAAATTCTGATTTTTATCTCAAGATTTTGACTTTTCATCTCAAAATTTCCAGTTTTTTTTACCTCTGAGTTTTGACCTTAACCCAAAAATTGAGTTTTATCTCAAAATTTCCTTTTTTCATCTTTAAGTTTTGATTTTTTAATCTCAAAAGTTTTGAGTTAAAATGGGCAGAAAAAAATTCTTATGAAAGCTGAGTTTCATTTTATTTTTTTCACTGGTAGTAATGTGCGTTTGAACTCTTTGGGCGGTTTTAAAATCCTCTCTGTGTTTTTTTTTTTGTCGTTATCTCTCTGACACAGTTTTGGTTTTGTTCCCTGTTTGACGTAAAAACAGCTCAGTTCCTGTTTTTCTGGGACTAAAGGACAAACTCGTCCCTCGGTGTTTCTGCAGGATTAGTTTCTGCACATGAACGACGAGCAGCCAGATCACACACACACACACACACACTCAAACACACACACACACACACACGCTGAGTTTTCTAAGTGGAGAGATGTGTAACATGAATTTTACATGACAGAGGAACATGTGACGTAACTCCAACAATCGTCCACACGAGGTTAATGTCACGTGAGATCAGCTGTTTCCTGAGGAACGTCTCTGCTCTGATAAAAAAGAAAAAAAAAACAGTTTATTCAGAACAGCAGAGGCTTTTTATGAGTCTGTGAATGCATGTGAGCAGCTGTTAAATTTGATTTAATTTTACATCAAAGCAAACCTTAAATTAAGTTTTACAACTGGAGAAATGTTCTCTGACTTTTTAGTTTTTGTCAGCAGCATTTTAACATCCTGAAGATGCTGAGTTCCTCATTCTGACTGTAGACTGAGTAAAATATGGACATAATCTCTGTGATATGATGGTATTTTGGTATTTTGGTACTGTGAAGGAACCATGAGCAACAACGTTCTATGTCATAATTGGTTGAAAACATAACAAAGCCAAAAAAAAAGAAGTGTAGTAAACAAACAGGAAAAATCAGCGTGAGTCTCATCAACAGAGATTCATGGTCAAATTTCTCTTTGAGCTATTTTTTATGTGAAACCCTGAAAGTTAAGACCAATAAGCTCACAATAATATTAATAGTGCAAGTTTTTATGTGCTTATATATTTATATTTTTTTCTAAATTGCTAATTTCTATAACTATCTTAAGTCTTTTTTATTATAGTAATAATGATAATAGTCGTTGTAATAATAATAATAATGATTATTGTTGCTGTTGTTGTTATTATTATTACAATTATTACTAAAGCCAATTTTTAAGCTTATTTTTTATCTTATTTATTTTTTCTTTTATTCTACTTTATTCTATTTTATTACTTTACTTTACTGTTGCATCTTTTACAGTTGGAATGTTTGTGAGCTGCTGTGACGTGGAAATTTCCCATATTAGAGATCAATAAAGACTATTCTGTTCTATTCTATTCTAATCAGAGGTGGAAAGTACTTAAGTACAAATACTTTGTTCCTTTACTGAAGTAGATTTTTCAGGTATCTGTACTCAACTTAAGTCTTCAGATTTTTGATAATTTCTTGCTTTCACTCCCAACATTTGAACACAAATATCTGAACTTTCTACTCCTTACTACTTTTTTCACTTTTACTTCGGTAAAGTAGATGAATTTGTACTTTTACTTCTACTTAAGTACAGAAAGTATGTACTTTTTCCACCTCTGATTCTAATCCTCTGAGATGGTTGTGTAGAAACGGACGCTCTTACCCACAACTCCCCACTTTTTCCCGCGTCCTGCTATGAACTTTGTTGCCGGGTTCAGAACTCGCCGGGGCCGTCTCCATGGCAACAGCTGCGGCCTCGTCACCATCAGAGGGTGGAGCTGATATAAGTTATTGGTCTTACGCAAACAAATACATGAATATAGATAAACGCTCAAACCCTAACAAATTTTCAACGCCTGGTTTTGGCTCCTCCGTCTTTCTGTGTCTGTGCTGGTTTTAAAGCTGCAGACGAAATAAAACCTCCAGAAGCTTTTGTTGCTGTTTTCTTCCAAACTGAGACAAACTCCTGACTTAGTCTGAGGTCGTCTCCTCTGAGCGCAGAGTTTCTTTTCTTCAGCGACAGTCAGAAAGTGAGGTGAGCCTCCAAAGACCCTCCTCGCCGTGCGCCTCCACGCTGCGTCTGCTCCTCGTTAACGTGGAGCTCTGCGGTAAGCTCCACCCGGCTGGCACCTCCGGGACGCCAAAACAAACCACACGGAGCTTTCTGCAGAGCGCCGACGACAACGACGGGCTGGTGGAAACATGTGTGACCTCGCAGGAACCTTTGCAGCGAGACGACAGGGAGCACAGCTGCGCTCTGATTGGCCGAGGCTGAGCGATGATGTCATGCATTGCTCAAGTTGTTGTTGATGTTAGAGAGAGAGAGAAAATGTGGGTTTGTGTGTTTGTAGTTGCAGAACTATTCAGATGATGTCAGCCTCTGTGTGTGTGTGTGTCCAGGACAGATAATGAAGACAGATGAGTAAACTCTTTCGTCTCACAAACATAAAAACACGTCTCTGGTTTCGTTTGTCGTGCGTTTCCACGGTAACAGGCCGTAAACGTGTCGGTCTCAGGAGACGCTCGAAGCTTCATGTTGTCAGAAAAACAAAGTGAATTTATAATAAACGACTTTCACTGAAGGATCGTGGAGCAGAATCAAATCCTCTTTGATAAATTACAACACAAAGGATTTTAAATCTGGACTTTGTTGAGGCGGCGCAGCTGAAAACTGAAAAAGGAAACTCCAGGAAACTTGGTCCAAACTGATGAATGAAGGATGAAACGTCGTACAATAGTCTTTTATGACCTCCTTTTAAATGTGAGTAGTCGGGTCTTCGACGTGTACTCTGCATGAACCTGCAAGTGTGTACTGTTACTAGGTTTTGTGTTCCTGTTCTGGACCTGCCATTGGCTACAGCAGAATAAAGGGAAGGTTCTGGAGTGGCCATCTCAGTCTCCTGACCTCAATATCATTGAGCCAAACCTCCCCCCTCCTTTCTCACTTCTGTGTCTTCCCTATCTCCTACCTCTTCTCTCCTCTTTTCTCACTCCTTTCTCCTCTCTCCTCTCCCCTTTCTCATTTCTCTCCTCTCTCTGCTTTGCCCTCTTTCCTCTACTTTGTCTCTTGTCTCCTCTCTCCTCCCTCCTTTCTCCTCTCTCCTCCTTTCTCCTTTCTCCTTTCTCCTTTCTCTTCTCTCCTCCTTTCTCCTCTCTCCTCTTTCCTCTTCTCTCCTTTCTCCTCCCTCCTTTCTCCTCTCTCCTCTTTCCTCTTTCCTCCTTTCTCCTCCCTCCTTTCTCCTCTCTCCTCCCTCCTTTCTCCTCTCTCCTCATTCCTCTCTCCTCCTTTCTCCTCTCTCCTCCTTTCTCCTCTTTCCTCCCTCCTTTCTCCTCTCTCGTCTCTCCTCATTTCTCCTCCCTCCTCTCTCCTCTCTCCTCATTCCTCTCTCCTCCTTTCTCCTCTCTCCTCCTTTCTCCTCTTTCCTCNCTCCTCCTTTTTCCTCTCTCCTCTCTCCTCCTCCCTCCTCTCTCCTCTCTCCTCTCTCCTCCTTTCTCCTCCCTCCTTTCTCCTCTCTCCTCTTTCCTCTCTCCTCCTTTCTCCTCTCTCCTCTCTCCTTTCACCTTTCTCCTCCCTCCTTTCTCCTCTCTCCTCCCTCCTCTCTCCTCCCTCCTTTCTCCTCTCTCTCCTCTCTCCTTTCTCCTTTCTCCTCCCTCCTCTCTCCTCCTTTCTCCTCTCTTCTTTCTCCTCCCTCCTTCCAGAGCAGAATTTTTCTGGAACGTTATTTTCACCGTTGCCATGTAAAGGATAAGCTTGAGTTTTCAGTGGAATCGTCTGAAATCAGTAAAGAAACAATAAATATGAACACCAGACGATCAGCTCATCTCTTCTTCAAACCATTGTTGTGTAAAAGGCTCCTACAGTTATATCGCCATCTACAGGCCTGACATGATACTACAGCGTTTTCATGTAATAGCAGAATTTTTCACTGCGTTTTTTTTTTATGTTTTAGGGGGAAGCACTGTGAGACTTTTTTATATAAACTTGGGCTTATTCTACAGCCATTTTCAGACATTGCTAAGAGCAAATTCAACAGAAAAATTCAACCTGCATTTTGTTCTTTAAGTTATTGTAAACAAAGTGTAGTTTGTCAGTCGTGCAGAAACAACAGTGGGCCAAGGATGGAGCTTTGAGGAACACCAGATATTAGCCTCAGACAAAGATGGTTCTCAAAACTCTGCAGAATAAGCTCAGAGTGAGCTGCAGTTTTTAATCTACAGCAACAACATCTATACATCCTGTCGACTTCCTCTGCGTGAAAAATAAGCCCACTTCCTGTTTGCTCCGCCCACGTTTACATTATTTTTCTGAAGGAAACAGATTCAGAGCTTCACTTCAGGATGTTTGTCTCAGTTTTCAGATGAAATGTTTTTGTGTTTTGTTGTAAATTGACAACAGAATCTGGAGAAGCTGCTGTTTTAAAATCACCTCCTGTTCAAGTGGGCGGAGCCTATTATTACAGCTGATGATGTCATCGCCTGACACCTGCTCATGTGTGTTTTTTTTCTGTGTGTGTGTTTCAGGCTGACCAGCAGTACGCCAGCAGTGTAGCAGACAACCTGAAGCGCCTGTAAGTCCACCTGCATGATGGGATGTGGTTTCTACGGCAACAGACCCCCAGTGTGTGTGTGTGTGTGTGTGTGTGATGTTTGATGTCAGCTCTTACACAGAAGCCTTTGATCATCGCCGTGTGAACAGCTGTGTTTGTGTATGTGTGTGTGTGTGTGTGTGTGTGTGTGTGTGTGCCATTGTTCACAGCAGTCAAAGAGCAGCATGATTAATATATCACACACTCACACACACACACACACACACACACTCATACACACACTCTGGGCCTGAAGGATGAACCGTCAGCAGCAGGAACCTTTTTGTACAAACATTTTCACGCTCACAGATGAAACGTTTCTTTTCCTGCGTCTCACCTTAGATCACCTGTTCAACTCATCGCTCCTCTTCCTCTTTTTCCCTCCTCATCTTTATCTTTCTTCTTTCAGATTAGAGATTAAACATTTACATATTAACAAACAACTGTGTTTACTCTTTTTAAATCATAATGACAACAGAAACTTCCAAAATGACCCTGATCAAAAGTTTCTGAGCTCCTGACAGACACTTGCATCTTTCATCCAGTGCTGCACTGACATTTCTGGATTCTGAGTCATGAGGAAAGAAAAAGAATTGTCAAAGTTTCTGCAGGAAAAGTGAATCCAACTGTATAAAACAGGAAAGGGATATAAAAAGATATCCAAGGAACTGAGGATGCCAATAAGGTCTCAAGTTTGAGATTAGAAGAAGTGGAAAATGAGGGATTCTGTTGAAACCAAACCACGGTCAGGTAGACCAACAAACATTTCAGCTACAACTGACAGGAAAATTGTTCTGGATGCAAAGAAAAACCCACAAATAACTTCAGCTGAAATACAGGACTCTCTGAAAGAATGTGGTCTCTGGACATTTTTCTCAAAATTTTATAAATCTTATCCGAGAATTTTGACATTTTTTCTAATATTTTTGACCTGGTATCTCAACATTTCAGCTCCATTATCCCAAATGTTTAACTGTTTTATCTTTAGATTCTGCTTTTATCCAAAACTTTTGACTTTACTATCCCAAAATTGGATTTTTTTCAACTTAAAACCTCAAGTTTTATTTCATACTTGTGACTTTATTTTTCTTGTAGATTTGACCTTATAAACGGGATTTCAACTACCCGAAATTTTTGACCTTTTACCCACAATATCCCTCATTTTTACCTCATAATTTTGAACTTTTTAACTTAAAATTCTGACTTTTATCTCATTATTTTTGACTCCTTGCCTCAAATGTCAACTTTTTATCTCACAGTTTTGCCTTTTTTCAGCTGAAATACAGGACTCTCTGAAAGAATGTGGTCTGGCTGTAAGTTCTACGTGTTATTCCTCCGTGAACTCCTTTTTACCCGACTTCTTTCTGTAAAGATGTGTTTACGGTGTTTCAAAGGACGAATGTTATGCGGTTTGTCGACAGAGACAAGCCTCAAAACTTCTGGAACAAAGTCATTTGGAGTGATGAGAGCAAAAGTGAACTTTTTGTCCACAACCATAAACATTGTTCCATTTGTAGAGGAGTCAACAAGGCCTATGATGAAAGGTCCACCATTCCTACTGTGAAACACGGAGGTGGATCACTGATGTTTTGGGGATGTGTGAGCTACAAAGGCTCAGGAAACTTGGTCCAAACTGATGAATGAAGGATGAATGCAGCATGTTATCAGAAAATACTGGAGGAAAATTTACACTCATCAGCCCAGAAGCTGCACATGAGACGTACTTGGACGTTCACACATGACAATGATCCAAAACACAAGGACAAGTGGACCTGCCATTGGCTACAGCAGGATAAAGTGAAGGTTCTGGAGTGGCCATCTCAGTCTCACAAGGCCAAGTCAGAGTTTTGAGATAAAAGGCAAAACTTAGAGAAATAAAATCCAAATTTTGAGATAAAGGACAAAAAGAAAAAAAGACAATTTTGAGATAAAGTCAAAATTTTGTGATTAATAGTCGATATTGTAGAGAGAAGAAGTCCAATTTTTTTAGATAAAAGAAAAACATAATGATAAATGGTCAAAATGTCAAGAGAAAAAGTCAAATCCTTTGGGGTGAAATGTCAAAATTTGAGAAAAAAAGCAAATTTTGAGGTATCCAGCAAAACATTGAAGAACAAGCTAAATTTGAAGTAAATAAAGTCAAATTTTAAAGGTAAAAAGTTGAAATTTTAGATAATTAAGTCAAAATCTGTGATGTAAAATAGAAACATGAGGTTGTAAGTTCAAAATCATGAGATAAAACAAGTAAAAGTTCAGATATAAAAGTCAAAACTTTTCAAAAAAGTCAGAAGTTTTGAGATAAAAAGTCGAACCTAGAAAAAGAGTCCAATATTGAGATAAAGGACAAAAAAGCGGTTTTTACAGAGGAAGTCATATTTTTTTAAATGAATAAGTGAAAAGTTTTAGATGAAAACTTGAAATTCGTGACCTGCCATTGGCTACAGCAGAATAAAGTGAAGGTTCTGGAGTGGCCATCTCAGTCTCGAGATCTCAAACCTGCAGTTCATGCAAGACAGAGCAAGAAAAATGTCCTTGACCTCCGAAAAACGGTTCTTCTTACCAGTCAAAATGGTAGACTCTTTTATTTCTGGGAGTAGGTGTTGGTCGTGTAAAGACTTCAAGCTGTCATTGATGTTAAAGGGGGAAATACACGCTGTTAAGAACTGGGGGAGGGAAACTTTTCATCAGGGTCATTCTGGAAGTTTCTGTTGTCATTATGATTTGACCAGAAATGATTGAAAAGTTTGATTGAAATCATAAATTCTGACAGAGTTTATAAACTTATGAGCACAGCTGTAATTTAACAATAAAGAACAGGACAAACGTGGGTTTCGTTACGTGATCCTGGAAAATACAAACGCTTCCAAATAAGGATGATTTTTATTTAGATTATAAAGACAAACAGGTGCTTTCTGGATCGTAACCTTTGACACACACATCTGGGTTTAATCCTGAATGTTTTCAATTCTGCTCAGAATTAAATTAAAACCACAACAACAACAGGCAGATTAAAACCTGAGCTCAGGAGAAACACAGAGTTCATCTTTTATCTCTTTGTGATCGTGATAAAGTGTGAAGGAGTGATTTTAACGACTTGTTTTCTTCTTGTTCCAGTTTTCCCACAGAGATCCAGTCGGGTCTTTTGGAGGTCGTCTCTCCATCCGTCCACTTCTACCCCGACTTCTCCAAACTGAGAGAGTCTTTCGGAGACCCCAAGGAGCGAGTCAGGTCTGTAAGAGTGTGTGTGTGTGTGTGTGTGTGTGTGTGTGTGTGTGAGTGTGTGTGAGTGTGTGAGGACTCAAAGCTCTTGGTTTATTTAACACCTCGCCAGCAGCATGACTCAGTGTTTTTGGAACAATCTCTCATTTTATGATTTTAAATGTGTGTGTAGCTCTGGTACAGGAAACTCCTCTTTTTTTAACCCCATATACGCCACACTGTGTTTTAAAGCTTATAACTGAAGAACCATAAAGTCAAAATTCATCAGTGACACCTCAGTTGAAAGATAAAAGTCTCTAGTTTCAGAAAATGTCATGTTTTTAATTTCCACATCAGGGTACATGCAGCATTTTTTATAACCAATATTTGAGCATCGTTAACTTCAAGATGCTTCATGTCAGACATAAAACATCCACCTCATCACTTCTACACCTTCACATCTACATCTGGGTGAAATTTGAGCTTTTTAGGTAAAACTTTGTAGGAGTTAGAGAGTTTTTAGTCTCAGGCAGAAGACTTCGCACAAACAAAACCAGCTTCATCAGTGCTCAGTGTCCTCTTTTCAGTCAACTTTGCTCTTTGTGGAACAAAAATCATGAAAGTGTTGTTCAAAGTCACAGTTTCTTCCTCATCAGGGAGACTAACATTTTAGAATTCTGACTTTTACCCCCAAGATCCTGATTTCTTTTAATTCCAGAATCCTGAACAGAATCTCAAACTTTGGTTTATTTACCACAAACCAAAAATCAGATCCTTTTTGCTATAATACAGACTTTTATTCTAGAATTTTTAACCTTTCTCGCAGGGTTCTGACTTTATTCTCCAGCTTTGTTTTCCTACAAGTTTTGACATGAATTGAAGACTTCAGACTGTTTCTAGAATCCCGACTTAAATATAAATTTTGCAACTTTCACCCTGGAATTTTGACTTGTTGAATTTGTCAGTGTCCTCTTTTTAATCAACTTTGCTCTCTTTGAGGAAAGGTTCAACAAATATCATGAAACTCCAGTTCACAGTCACAGATTGTTCCTCTACATCAGTGATTCCCAACCTTTTCCAATTCAGGGCCCACTATGAGTCTAAAAATATAATGATTGTTAGAGCTCAATTTGTAACAAAGACCCCAAAATGTAAGAAAAAAATGTAATAACTGGTCAATAATGTAACAGATGCTGAGCCCAAAAAGGTAATAACCATTTACCTACAATGTAACAACTTGTTAAATTTTGGGTCAGTGATTACATTTTTTGGGTCATACAACATTTATTTTATTACAGGTTTGATTGCATTTTTGTAATGAAATTTCAGGACTTTGTTAAATTTTGGGGTCATTGGGCTTTAACATGACTTCTTAAAGGACTCTTTTTATATACAAACGTTTGAACATGTTCAATATCCTTAAAAACGTCACTAGGTTTTAACATTTTAAACATTATTCTGTTTATTTGTATCTTTATATTATTACCCTCCATTAAAATTCAGTCTATTTTGGAAATAATTTGGCGGCCCACCAGGGGGCCACGACCCACAGGTTGGGAATCACAGCTCTACATGAATGTGAAATAGGTCTCACCAATGATGTAAATGGCTGCAGCTGCTTCCTGTGAAGTGTAAGGTGATTGGTTACTGCAGGTGTGAGTGACAGGCCTGTTAGCCAATAAACGAGCCTCTAATAGAGAAACTACACAAGACCAGTCAAGCAGGGAGCACTTGTTGTCTATCACAAGCTGTCCTGGGATGAAAACTCAACAGAAAACGATGGGGTCACTTTTGATATGTTTGAACTCTGGATTCCTCTGGTGGAAAGGAGAGTGAATATTCAGGGTACGGGCGTCAGGATGTGACGTAATGACCCCAAACAGGTAGAGTGAGGTTGTTGTGTGGACTCTTCTACTACCGAGCCAGGCTGTTGTGCTCTGAGTGTAGTTTGTCTGAAATAAATGAGGTCTTCCCTGTAAAAGCGTCATAAAGTTTTAAACATCTGCTTAAAGGGGAAGAAAAAGCTCCTGATGTGATTCAAACGAGCTGAAATGAGTCGACGTTTCCTCCTTTTTGAAGCCGATTAAACGTCAAACTCAGACTGACAGATGTTGGTCGTGTGTTTGACTCTGTTTCTATTCAAACTGGGTCGCCTCGCCGTGAAAGGAGAAACCATTAAAGTCGTTAAAGTGTGTTCCCTCTCAGGTGTCAGGTGTTCTCCCAGCAGCAGGTGTTGGACGGTGAAATGAGCCGCGGAGTCGTGATCCTGCATTTTAAAGCTTCATGAAAATTAAAGCAGCTGCAGCGAACGGGATCGAAACAGGACGAATAATCACTGCAGGACAGGAAGCTTCGCTGTGTGAGATCTGTGATAATGAGCCGTGTGTGTGTGTGTGTGTGTGTGTGTGTGTGTGTGTGTGATATCAAATAACTACAGTTTTCATGACGCCCAATAAAAGTGAAACAAGCCCAAAAACAGATCAGAGTCACTGACAGAGAAAAACATCAGGAGACAAACCATATTTCAAAATAAAACTCACTGTTTGTACATTAAAAAAAAAGTCGACCAACTGTTTTATAGCAGAAAAGATTTTCAGACTGGAACCTTTTTTTTAAAGATGGAACAAAAAGACACAAATCTGTGCCACTGTTTATTTTAAATCTATCCTCATTGATACAAACTTTTACTAATGCGACCAATCAGCTTCTTTTGCTCGGTCATCTCCTACTTTTTAGTGGAAAAAGGGGTTTTATAAAACTCACCATCATGTCCCCAAAACCTTTGAGCTCATATTAAGTCAAAACTTTGAGATAAAAGGCAAAATTGAAAGATGAAAAAATTTTAAAAAGTTGTCATGTAACAAAGCGAAAAAATTAAGATGAAAGGCGAAAGTTTGAGATGAAAAAGTTCACAAATCTTTACCCAAAGTTATCCAATCTAATTTATTTGTGTGGCACATTTAAACAACAACAATGTCTTCAAATTGCTGTGGGCTTTAACTGAATCCTCACATTAACACAGAAGGAACCAGAAACTTTCTGAATTTCTCCTTTTTGAAATTTCCAGTCTGTGTTAAATTACTGCGCTTTAATTATTAATGCCTCTGGTTTTTCAGTTTATTTAGAGTCTTTATGTAACTCTTGGTTTATATGAATTTCTCTCCAGGGCTCAGTAAAGTTTTATTGGGTCTTTATTTATAAAAACAGCAGAATAAAATAAACATGGTTTCAGTCTGTTTTCATTAAAGAGCAGCTTCTGTTTGGAACAAAAATCAAAGAATCACATGATAAAGTTTTAGGAAACGAACAAACACTGAGCGTCTGTGCTGTTTTTGTTCTGCTGGGAAGTTTTGAGCTGAGATAAATAACAAATAAATCTCCTCAGGCTCAGTGTCTGACCCTTTGACTGTTAAAGCGGCATCAGAAACCGTCGCTCTTTAAAAGTTTACGCAGCATGTGATGAACACATGTCTTCTGCAGCCCTGCAGACACCAACCTTTCACCAAACGCTGTAACGGCCTTTTACAGCACAGGCGATCCTCTTTTTATCATCAACAGACGCCTCAAAACAATCCTGTTTTTATGGGACGACAGTAAAACTCACACAGAAGCAGCTCTCACACACACACACACACACACACACACACACACACACACTTTCTTTCTCCAAACAGCAGAAACCAGCGTTTCACAGCAAAAAAAGACTTTTATTTTGAAGGGGCCCTCTGACCCCAGTGTAACCGTGACGACCTTTAAAATCTTCTGTTGTCAATAATTTCTCCTCTGACGTCTGCGACCGTCAGGATGAAGGTTCAGGTTTCATAAATGAACTTTAGAGACAGAAGTTTGGACTTAAATCTTTTTTTTTCTTTAATGCAGTGAAAACTTAAAGTGAACTGAGCTTTTTTTTATCCACGAGGCTGAAAATGAAAACGTTTGGTTCAGTTTTAAAGGAACCTCCTGGAGTCAGAGTGAAAACAAAACAAAGCAACAACTCAATTTATATTTCCTGTTTTTAATCAGGGCAAACAGAGTTTTAATTAATGGGAACAATCTCATCAACCCTCGGAATAAATTTTTATTTGAACTAACAGCAGAGATTCTTAAACTTCTAGAAAAGATTCATGAACTTAAAGAAGACAGAGAAATGTAAACTCAGGGCAGAGATTTGGGTCAATGAGGTGTCGTCCCCTTTTTTGTGTCTGAGTGCAATATTTCCTTCCATCATGAATTGAGTATTTCATCACATGTATTTCTTTATTCTATGAAACCTGTGTTATTTGAACACATCTTTAAACTATTAAAATATAACATGTTTTTTTGTGTTTTGGTTCCTCAAACCCCCAAAATGTCAGGTGGTGCAACCGTCCTGACAAGTATCCACAGTAATTAAACTCTAAAAATTGAATGTCAGTTATTGTAAATGGAAATTAAAAATACAGTGGCATTATTTTATGCTTNGGAGGATTTTTCTGCAGGAAACGGACGATAAAGTTTCACTTCCTCCACAACACGAGGCTCAGTTCAGATTCCTCTGATTATTTCCCGTCTGTTAAATAAAGAACGAACATTTCCAGGAGCGACGGTCAAACAGAAACCAAAAGAAACCTCAGGATTCAGGAACAGGAACAAATATTACAAAATTATGTTGAAACACAGATTGAAGCAACACTGAAAAAGAGAGAACGAAAAACTTTTCTGAAGAGAAAGGAGACGTTTCTCTGTGAATCTGTTTATCTACGATTAAGTTTATATAAAAGGAGAAACTGAAGGAGCAACTTCATGAGAGAAAAAGTGACAATAGATGGTTAAATTAAGCTGTTTTTACTTTATAAGGGTCAATGACAAAAAGAGGGTCTAAAAACATATTTTTAAAAAGTTCTTTGAAAATGGATAAAAACATATTTCTGAGAGAAGAATTATGTTTTCTAACAGATTTCAGTAGTTGACCAACATTTCAAAGTTTTTAGGTTCATTATTTTTTAGTATTTTTAATTTGAGCACCCAAAAATGTCAGGTGGCTCAACCAAATATATGAAAATATATTTATATGTTCCTGTTATTTTTTCTGTGTGAAATTATTGGCAAGTATCTCTCAAGTGTCTGTAGTGACTCATACATTTTCATTTTGTGTGTTTCATTTCTTTTATTTGTGAATAAGATAAATAATTTGATGTTAAAATAACATTTCACATTATTACATTGGTTNGAACCTAAAAACTTTGAAATGTTGGTCAACTACTGAAATCTGTTAGAAAACATAATTCTTCTCTCAGAAATATGTTTTTATCCATTTTCAAAGAACTTTTTAAAAATATGTTTTTAGACCCTCTTTTTGTCATTGACCCTTATAACTTTTAAAGGGTCACTCAGAAAATCCTGCTTCGTTAAATATTGAACAGTTTAGTTTCTGGTGTTTGCTGAAGCAGATTCAGTTTCTCGTCTTTGTCCTGTTACTTTAACAGACGGAGGCGTAAACGTTTGTAAACGTTTGTGAACGTAAAGACTTTAATCCTGGTTCAGAAACAGCAGATCTTTTCTCTCCCTGCTGCAGACGCTCGGTCTGAACTCTCTGAGATTTTCTTCCTGCTCAGGATGTAAATAAATTCAGTGACGCGCTCGAGTGATGAAGATTAGAGGAGAAGGAGAAGAAGCAGATTTCTCTCTCTCTCTCTCTTTTTATTTTTTCCCAGAATCTAATTCGTCTGGTTTCTCCTCCAACAGAGCAGCTGTTTAGTTTCCTGTTTGATAGCATCGTTTTAAAGCCAAATTTAATTTGAAATGAAAGAGATTCATTCTTTTCAGCCAGACAGGAAATAATCCAGACACTGAAAAAAAATAAACAGCTCGTTATAAAAATATCAACAAAACTTTCAAAGCATGGTGACTTTCTCCTGTTCAGCTGAATGACAGGAGATTATTTTATATGATGTAAAGTTACCGGACACATTATGTCACATAAGCAGAAAGTATTTAAAACTATAGAATATGAATTAATGAGACACAACAAGATGCTACAAAAGAAAATACATGATGATATATTACTTTGTTTTGTACAATGCATCAAGTCAGATATGTTAAAAAAAATCACAAAACAATAATTACATGTTTAGTCACATTAAAACAGTTCGTGACTAGGTATGAAAATAACACATGGCAAAAATAAATGATACATTTTTAATATGTTTTTTAAGCCTCCACAAAAACAGCTCCCCCTGGTGACTGGCTGCAGTATAAGTCAAAAACTCTGTCTCCCCATTCATTTAAATGGGGCTGTTATCAAACATTAAAAAGTTGAAACACCTCGTAGAAAAGTTTCTCACGTCCGTTTTCTGCAGTGATATATAGATTTTATTTGTCTGCACTGTTTTCAAGATATTTTTCTTCTAAGATATTTTTTTTTAACAATTATTAGACTATGAAAACGAGGTTATACGTTAATATTTTTTTTGTGATTGACAGCTGTAATCTGCAGTCAGTTTTTTGAAATTGAAGGGAAAAGATGAGACATTAAAAAATAAAATTAGACTTTTTTAAATGATGATGAAGATGATGATGAAGATGATGATGAAGATGATGATGAAGATGATGATGAAGGTGTAAAGTCGTCACAGGTTTAAGTGATAATAACAGATTTTGTGATGCTGCGCTCTGATTGGCCGAGCAGCTGCGTGTTGTTTCCCTAATCAGAGATTAGTTTCCCACAGAAGCTGCACTGGTGACACTTGGAGCACACACACACACACACACACACACACACACACTTATCAATGTGTGTGTGTGTGTGTGTGTGTGTGTGATCTCATGGCTCATTGAGTTTCTCTCCCTGAAGCTTTTCTGTGATTTTCTACTGAGCAGCCTGTTATTATAGCTCAGTGTGTGTGTGTGTGTGTGTGTGTGTGTGTGTGTGTGTGTGTGTGTGTGTGTGTGTGTGTGTGTGTGTGTGTGTGTGTGTGTTATGAAGGAAACCCTTTCTCTCGTCCTCCTCCATCATTTCTCCTCCTCTTCTCAGTGTTTTTATCCTCATTTTTTTAGAGAGAACAGTAAAACAGCAGAACAGCCCTTTAATTTAATTTAATTTATAAACATATTTATTTTGTTGAATCAGTAAAACTCTGATGTTTGTTTCTGTGACCTCGTTACTGTGATTAAAAACTCTTCACCTCCTTCCACTGTTCCACACTTCTCTCCTCTTTACTCCTCTCTCCTCTGTTTCATATCTATATCATTCTTTTCTTCTCATTTATACAAATGTCTTCTCCTCCTCCTCTTTTTCTCCTCCTCCTCCTCCTCATAACTGTCTCCTCCTCCTCTTCTCCTCCTCCTTCTTACTAACCTCCTCTTTTTCTCCTCCTCCTCGTCTCCTCTTTCTTAACGTCTCCTCCTCTCTTCCTCCTCCTCCTAACCATCTCCTCCTCTTTTCACTTCTTCCCCTTCTTACCGTCTCCTCCTCCTCCTCCTCCTCCTCCTCCTCTTTCTAACCGTCTCTTCCTCTTTCTTTCTCCTCCTCCTCCCTCTAACCATCTCCTCCTCTTTTCCTCCTCCTCTTTTTCTTCTCCTCCTCCTCCTTCTATCCGTCTCCTCCTCTTTTTCTTCTCCTCCTCCTCCTCCTAACCGTCTCCTCTTTCTTAACGTCTCCTCCTCTTTTCCTCCTCCTTCTAACCGTCTCTTCCTCTTTCTTTCTTCTCCTCCTCCTCTTTCTAACCATCTCCTCCTCTTTTCCTCCTCCTCTTTTTCTTCTCCTCCTCCTCCTCCTAACCGTCTCCTCTTTCTTAACGTCTCCTCCTCTTTTCCTCCTCCTTCTAACCGTCTCTTCCTCTTTCTTTCTTCTCCTCCTCCTCTTTCTAACCATCTCCTCCTCTTTGTCTCCTCCTCCTCTTTTTCACCATCTCCTCCTCTTTTTCTCCTCCTCCTCCTCCTCCTCCTCCTTCCATCCATCTCCTCCTCTTTCTTTCTCCTCCTCCTCCTCTTTCTTCCTCCTCCTCCTAACGTCTCCTCCTCTTCTTCTCCTCCTCCTCCTCTTTCTCCTCCTCCTCCTCTTTCTTCCTCCTCCTCCTCCTCCTAACGTCTCCTCCTCTTTTCTCCTCCTCCTCAGGTGGAGGACGAAGCAGAACCTGGATTATTGTTTCCTGATGATGTACGCTCAGACTAAAGGAACTTACTACGTCCAGGTAAGAAAATAAAAGCATGAGATTTTCACAATAAAAGCTCAAACACTTTGACAGAGACGCTCTTAATTTGAAACTCCAGCAGGAAGTTGACTTTAATCAAAGAGAATTTTAAAAACAGCAGCTTTTCCTCCTTTTCTCCTCCTCTCTTCGTTTTCTCTGTGGATTAAAAGTCGAGCTTCGTTACCGAACTTCTTCATCTCGTTTCTGCTCCTAATGAATCAGGACGGACGTTAGAATAAAAGCGTCTCTGATGAAACTCGGCCGCGGCGGCGTGAGGCTGATGAAACTGTTGCATTGTGGGTAGAGTGACGGGGACGTTAATGGAGGTGTCTCTGTGGCTTCATCACTCGCTCTTTGTTCCCTGTGAAGATGAAAGGAGGAAGGAGGAACAGACGGTGGCGGCGGCGGCGGCGGCGCCCTGACGGAGGAAACGTTTTTGAATAGAGCAGCTGCTGGGCCTCGCTCGCTCGCCACGTGTCACTTTCTGAGGCTTCAATGCCAAAAAGAAAGACTCACACCATGACGCGTTTCCTTCTCCTTCCTGTCAGAAAAATGACTTTACAGGAGGAGAGAGAAACATCTGCTCCGTCAAAGGACGAGAGGAAATTTAACCACGGCGAGAAGTCGAGAGTGTGACATCACGAACCGTCTGTGAAGCTTTAGAGCGATTATTACATCACGACAAAGGACGAAGCAACAACAACTGTCCGTAAATAATTTAATTTGACAGAGAAACATGTTTGTTTACTGCACATATGAAAATAAACACTTCATAAAAACATTTAGTTAAAGCCTGGCTCCACCTCCCGTACTATTTTTGGATATGGATAAAATAGCTGTGGCGTATTTTACAAGTTGAATATATAACATGTTTTTCTTTCTTCTTTGCAAATGTCCAATAACAATAACAAGGTGCAATATTTACATAAAATGCGTCCTCACAGAAGTGGAAATATATAAACATCAAAATTAACGTGTTCAAACTTTTGTTTGCTTCTTGTTTTTTGTATTTGTTCTCACATGATAGTTTAATTATTTTACAAATGTATTTAAAAATGATAATTCAGCCTATTATTCTCAAGATTTGTCTTTACTGCTAATTTAATAGATCAGAAACTTAAGGCTGAAAACCTTTTTCTGCAAAATCAGTCTCTTCTGACAGTCTAAGCCTATAGCAGCACAAAAAGAGGAAGTCCAGGCTTGATCCAGCTCTAACAATCAGCTTTATTAAAAAAGGTGGTAAATGAAAGTCTACTCGTAAAGTTTCTACAGTTGATGTTTCCAAAGAAGAGCAGTCTAAAAACTGAAGGCTCTACCTCCCATACTACTTTTAAGGACTGTTTTAGGTCTATATCTGATAATGCGAGGTGTAGATGCAACTGAAAACTATGTCACTTTTTTTGAAGGGGGGGATTTAGGCTTTAAAGAGTCTGAAGCATAAAAAAAGCTCGACTTAGGTTTGCACATAGATGGTGAAGCAGGCGCCAAGTAAACAGAGCTTCCAGTCCAAGTCAAACCAGATTCAGGCTTGATCCAGCTCTAACAATCAGCTTTATCAAAATGTAAAGTTTGTAAAGGAAAGTCTACTCATCACGTTTCTACAGTTGATGATTCCAAAGAGGAGTAGTCTAAAAACTGATGGCTCTACCTCCCATACTACTTTTAGAGACTGCGTTTGGTCCAAAACTAATAATGTGGCGTTTAGATGTGTCTGAAAGATTTGTCACTTTAATTTGGATAAATTTCAGCTTTAAAGAGTCTGAGTCAACATAAAAGCTTGACTTAGGTTTGCACATAGATGATGAAGCAGGCGCCACATGCACAGAACCTCCAGTCTAAGTCAAACCAGATCCAGGCTTGATCCAGCTCTAGCTTTTTCAAAAAGGGAAAGTTGGTAAAGGAAAGTCTTCTCATAAAGATTCTACTGTTGATGATCCAAAGAAGAGGAGTCTATAAACTGATGGCTCTACCTCCCATACTAATTTGGGTTACTGTTTTAGGTCCATGTCTGATATTGTGAGGTCTAGATTTGACTGAAAACTACTTCACTTTAATTTGGATAAATTTAGACTTTAAAGTGTTTGAATCAACATAAAAGCTTGACTTAGGTTTGCACATAGATGATGAAGCAGGTGCCACATGCACAGGACCTCCAGTCTAAGTCAAACCAGATCCAGGCTTGATCCAGCTCAAACTATCAGCTTTATCGTAGAGGTAAATGAAAGTCGACGCATAAACTTTCTACCGTTGATGATCCCAAAGAAGAGGAGTCGAAAAACTGAAGGCTCTTCCTCCCATACTACTTTTGGACACGGTTTTTGGTCTATAGCTGATAATGTTGGGTCTAGATGTGACTGGGATCCATGCTGCTTTTTTCTTTTTTTTTTGATAAATTTTGGCTTTAAAAAGTCTGACGAATCATCAAAGCTTGACTTGGGTCTGCATGGAATTGGTGAAGCAGGCACCAAGTGTACAGGACCTCCAGTCCAAGTCAAACCAGATCCAGGCTTGATCCAGCTCTAGCTTTTACAAAAAGGGAAAGTTGGTAAAGGAAAGTCTTCTCATAAAGTTTCTACTGTTGATGATCCCAAAGAAGAGGAGTTTAAAAACTAAAGGCTCTACCTCCCATACTACTTTTGGAGACTGTTTTTGGTCTATATTTCATCATGCGAGGTCTAGATGTGACTAAAACCTATGTCACTTTTATTCGGATAAATTTAGACTTTAAAGAGTCTGAACCATCATACAAGCTTGACTTAGGTTTGCACATAGATGATGAAACAGGCGCCAGTCCAGGTAAAACCAGATAGAGGCTTGATCCAGCTCTCGCTATCAGCTTTATCAAAATGGAAAGTTGGAAGTGTTCTCCTAAAGGTAGAGAGTTTCTGTCTCTTGGACCCTGATTGTAGATGATCCCAAAGAACAGGAGCTTGAAAAACTGACAGCTCTACCTCCCATGCTACTTTTGGAGACTGTTTTTAGTTTATATCTGATCATTCGAGATCTATACGTGACTGAAAGCTATGACATAGTTCTCTTTTCTGTCACTGTTGGAGATAAATTTTGGCTTTAAAGAGTCTGAAACATGACATAAAAGCTTAAGTTTGCAGAGTCCAAGTCCCACTGGTTGCTGGTTTGATTCCCAGTATCTCAAACTGTCCAAACTGAACCAAAAATCCTGTTTTTTTATTTTCATCAGAGCGTAAAGTTTTCTCTGCTCCTGAATCAGACGCTCGGTGTGAAAGTGAACTTCCTCATCATTAACTTTCTTCAGACTCCACTCGAGGAGCAAACAGGAGACACAGCTCCTGAGTTCCTGGAGTTTCTCCTCCTGTAAAAGTTTGTTGTTGATTCTCTGAAAGCTGGAAACAGAAATAATGAGAGCGAGCTGGAGAGGAGCAGACAGAGCGAGTTAAATAAAACCTCCCAGACGCCGTTTCTGCTCGCTGTGACAGGAAACTCTTTCCAGGACGTTTGCAGCTTCTCGCTCAGGACTTGAATCGAATGTTTTTGTCTCTTTTTCGTGACGCGTCCTTGAACGCGTCGCTCTCCCAGCCGGCGTTGATCTGGGTTATTTCCCCGCGTCGCAGCGATCTCCTCGCCGTCACCGTCCCAGCTGGAGGTGACGCAGCCTCGACTGCTCCCACACGGAGCGTTTTGACAGGAACACGGAGCCCGGGCGCCGTTTTTGACACCTCAACTCACTCTGAACTCAGAGAGCTGCTCNTGCTGTGATGTGTGTGTGTGTGTGTGTGTATATGTGATAAACGAAGTATTTTCCTGACTCTGCGCTCAGAAAGACGGCAGCGCTCGCCTCGGTCTGCTGGAGTTTCAGATTCTCTGGAACAAGATCAGAAAGTGGCTGGTGAGTTTGATTCATGATCCCAGAGGAAGAAGCAGAAAACACACACCTCTGACCTGTGTGTGTGTGTGTGTGTGTGTGTGTGTGTGTGTGTGTGTGTGTGTGTGTGTGTGTGTGTGTGTGAACAGGGCATCTTCAGAGAGTTTGACCTGGATAAATCTGGATGTATGAGCTCCTATGAAATGCGTTTGGCTTTAGAGAACGGAGGTAAGAGAAGAAGAAGAAGAAGAAACAGAGGAGGAATCGTTTGTCTGACCTCACCTCTCTCTCTGTCTCTCTCTCTCTCTCTCTCTCTCTGTCTCTCTCTCTCTCTGTCTCTCTCTCCCTCTCTCTCTCTCTCTCTCTCAGGTTTTAAGTTGAATAACAGACTCTATCAGATNCCTGTGTGTGTGTGTGTGTGTGTGTGTGTGTGTGTGTGTGTGTGTGTGTGTGTGAACAGGGCATCTTCAGAGAGTTTGACCTGGATAAATCTGGATGTATGAGCTCCTATGAAATGCGTTTGGCTTTAGAGAACGGAGGTAAGAGAAGAAGAAGAAGAAGAAACAGAGGAGGAATCGTTTGTCTGACCTCACCTCTCTCTCTGTCTCTCTCTCTCTCTCTCTCTCTCTGTCTCTCTCTCTCTCTGTCTCTCTCTCCCTCTCTCTCTCTCTCTCTCTCAGGTTTTAAGTTGAATAACAGACTCTATCAGATGCTAATCGCTCGTTACGCTGATAACGAGATCATCGACTTTGATAACTTCACCTGCTGCCTCGTCAAACTGGAAACAATGTTCAGTGAGTTCACCTGAAAAAACACCTGAGAAACACCTGAAAAACACCTGAGAAACACCTGAGAAACACCTGAGAAAACACCTGAGAAAACACCTGAGAAACACCTGAGAAAACACATGAAAATATGAGAAAAAACACCTGAAAAACACAAAAAAATAAGAGAAAAAACACCTGAGAAAACACCTGAGAAAACACCTGAGAAACACCTGAGAAAACACCTGAAAAGAACAAAAAATACGAGAAGAAACACCTGAGAAACACCTGAGAAAACACCCGAGAAACACCTGAAAAAACACCTGAGAAACACCTGAGAAACACAAAAAAATAAGAGAAAGAACACCTGAGAAACACCTGACAATCGGACTTGGTGGACTTTTTTGATCAGTGTTCTTTTTGTGGACTTATAGTGGATTTTTTTTTGTGGACTGTTTTCACAGTTTGTAAACTGTTTGGACTTTTGTGGACTCCTTCCAACTAGACTCGGTTCTCTGCAGATGGACTCTAGTGGACAGGAGTGGACAGGAGTGGACAGGAGTGGACAGGAGTGGACAGGAGTGGAGTCCTCACCTGTCCTCACCTGTCCTCACCTGTCCTCCTCTCTGTACCTGACCCTGTGTTTCTGTGTTTGTGTCAGGAATTTTCCAGGACCTGGATCGTGAGGGGACGGGCCGAGCAGAGATGACCATCACCGAGGTAACAGACGCTCAAACCGTCCAATCACAGACAAGATTACTGACTCAATGTTTTCACCTCAGAGTCAGAAAATGAATTAAAATGTTCCTCAAACTCTTTTTAGTCCCTGATGAAACTAAACGTTCAGACAAACTTTCTGATTTCTCCTCCTCAGTGGCTCTGTGTGACCATGTGTGGCTGAAGAAGAGGANCACCTGTCCTCACCTGTCAACACCTGTCAACACTTGTCCTCACCTGTCAACACCTGTCCTCACCTGTCCTCACCTGTCAACACCTGTCAACACCTGTCCTCACCTGTCCTCACTTATACTCACCCATCCTCCTTTGTCCTTACTTTCCTTACTTACCTTTACCCACCTGTCTTCACCTGGCCTCACCCATCCTCATCTGTCCTCACTTTCCTAACTTACCTGTCCTCACCTGTCCTCACCTGTTTTCCTCTGTCCTCACCCATTCTCAGCTTTCCTCAGTTGTCCTTACCTGTCCTCACTTTCCTTGCCTGTCCTCAAATGTCCTTTCTTTCCTTACTCACCTGTCCTCACTTTTTTACCCACCTGTCCTCACTTTCCTAACTTAACTGTCCTCACCTGTCCTCACCTGTCCTCACTGTCCTGACCTATACTCACCCATCCTCACTCGTCCTTACTTTCCTTACTTACCTTTACTCACCTGTCCTCCCCTGTCAACACCTGTTCTGATCCATCCTCATTTTTCTAACTTAACTGTCCTCACCTGTCCTCATCTGTTATCCTCTGTCCTCACCTGTCCTCACTTTCCTTACTTACTTGACCTCACCTGTCCTCATCTGTTTTCCTCTGTCCTCTCCAATCCTCAGCTTTCTTCGGTTGTCCTCACTGTTCTCACCTGTCCTCACCTGTCCATACATATCCTCACCTGTCCTCACTCGTCTTTACCTGCCCTCACCCATCCTCACTTTCCTTAATCACCTGTCCTCACCTTTCTTCACCTGTCCACATCTGTTCTCTCCTGTCCTCTCCAAACTTCAAGTTTCCTCAGTTGCCCTCACCTGTCCTCAACTACCTTACCTGTCCTCAACTGTCCTTTCTTTCCTTACTCACCTGTCCTCACTCATCTTCACCTGCCCTCACTTCCTTACTAACCTTTACTCACCTGTCCTCCTGTCCTCACCTGTCTTCACCTGTCCTCAACTGTCCTTTCTTTCCTAACTCACCTGTCCTCACTTCCTAACTCACCTGTCCTCACTTCCTTACTCACCTGTCCTCACTTCCTAACTCACCTGTCCTCACTTCCTTACTCACCTGTCCTCACTTCCTTACTCACCTGTCCTCACTTCCTAACTCACCTGTCCTCACTTCCTTACTCACCTGTCCTCACTTCATTACTCACCTGTCCTCACTTCCTCTGAGTGGACAGGAGTGAAGTAATGAGTGGACAGGAGTGAAGTAATGAGTGGAGTCCTCACTTCATTACTCACCTGTCCTTACTCACCTGTCCTTACTTCCTTACTCACCTGTCCTTACTTCCTTACTCACCTGTCCTTACTTCATTACTCACCTGTCCTCACTTCCTCACTCACCTGTCCTCACTTCATTACTCACTTCCTCTCTCACCTGTCCTCACTTCCTAACTCACCTGTCCTCACTTTCCTTACTCACCTGTCCTCACTTCCTAACTCACCTGTCCTCACTTCTTCAAAAATTTGAGTTTTAGATTTACTAGAATCAAGTCACAAAAATTAAATATTAAAGTGAAACATTTTTAGGAATTCAGTCCCAAATTAATGAAGTTAAAGATGAAAGTTGAAGAATGAGGTCACAAATTTACTAAATAAAGGTTGTGAATTTACCAGAATAAAACCAGAATTTTGTTTTTATTTTTAATGTAGGAATAAATCAATGAATGAAAATATAATTTTCACACATTTTTGTCCTGTGAAGTCGTTCTTCTGCAGGATCAGTTTTGAAAACGATGAAATCTGTTTTGTTTTTGTGTCTCACAGCTGGAGGACGACATCGTGGCTCGTCCGAACTATTTCACCACCATGAAGAACTTTGCGCTGCAGCAGCCGTCGGAGGAGTGGATGATCCTGGAGTTTTCTCAGCTCGGCTTCATCGGTCAGTTTGGTTTTAACTCAATGATCCATAAAGAAAAAAACGAGCGGTTTGTGCTTTTCGATGAAGCCTCTGAGAGTTTCTGGGCGTAGAAAACGTCTCTGATGAAGCGGCGACGCTCGCAGCCTCTGAAGAAAAGGTCAAAGTGATGTGAGGTCACGGCTCCACCTGAGGGTTAAATTAAATCCAGCAGATTAATTAAAGCGTCCGCCTCACTCCACCTGATTTCTAATTATTCTGTCAGAGCCAATCACAGACTTCTGTGGAGCTTTGACTTGGCCGGAGCTGATGTTGGGTCAGATTTAACCTCAGGGTGAGAACAGTTCGACTTAAAAACAGAAACTTTGAGCCAATAAAACCAAAAACAGTGTCTTAACAAAACGGAGAAGAGATGTTTTCTGTTCTACCCCAGAGTTACTCAACCAAAGAGACAAACTGTTAAATCTACCTTTACAAAAGAAACTATACAAGTGGAGAAAAGAGGAAAAAACAGCAAAGAGGAGAAATAAAACTTAGTTTGAGGGAGTAAGAATTGCCAAAAATTGGCAATAAAATTTAATAAAAACTTGGAAATACTCAAAAAGTGAGAAAAAATGGTCCAAAAGTGACTTAAATGGCCAAAAAAGCGACAAAAAATTGCAAGAAAATTTTGGAGGAAACTTTAAAAAATTCAGAAAGTAGAAAAATGGCTAAAAAAGTGACAAAAAACAGTGAACAGTGGTAAAAATAGCCAAAGTAAATAAAAAATAGAAAGAAAGTTGGGATTGAACTTGGAAAATAGTCAGTTTATTGCAAAAAAAATGTGAAAAGTCTCCAAAATTGGCAAAAACAACGAAAATCATCTATAAAATTATGATAAAACCTAATTAAGACCAAAAAATGGTCCAAAAGTGGCAAAAACAAAGTAGTTAAAAGTGTCAAAAATGGCCAAAAAGCAACAAAAATTGGCAAGAAAATTTTGGAGGAAACTTTAAATACTTCAAAATATGGAAAAAATGATGAAAAAAGTGACAAAAAAACAGGGACAAGTGGTAAAAATGGCCAAAGTCAATAAAAATGGAAAGAAAGTTGTGTTGTCACTTCGAAAAATAGTTATTTTGTTGCAAAAAATGTTTCAAAAGTGTCAAAAAAAGAAGTGAAAAGTGACTAAAATGACCAAAAAGCAACAAATATCAGCAAGAAAAAGTCACGAGGAAACTTTAAAGAGTCCAGAAAGTTGCAAAAATGGTGAAAATCGCGACGTTAAACAGTAACAAGTGATATAAATGGCAAGAAAGTTGGGATTGCACTTGGAAAATAGACAGTTTGTTGCAAAAAAGAGTGAAAAGTCTCAAAAATGGGCAAAAACAGCTAAGATTGTCAAGAAAATTGGGATAAAGCCTGGAAATACTCAAAAAGTAGCAAAAAAGAGTGAAAAGTGACTAAAATGGACAAAAAAACAACAGAAAAATTGTGGATTAAACTTTAAGAAATTCAAAAAGTAGCAAAAATTGTGAAAAGTAATAAAAAATGGCCAAAGTCAATAAAAAGAAAGTGGACTCAGATTTAACCTCAGGAAAGAAAGTTGGGATTAAACTTGGAAAATAGTTGGTTTGTTGTAAGAAATGGTCCAAATGTGTAAAAAATGGGCAAAAACTACAAAAACTGTCAAGAAAATTGGGAGTGAACCTTGAAAATAGTGAGGAAGTTTTAAAAAATGTTCCAAAAGTGTTAAAAAAAAGAAGGTAAAAGTGTTTAAATGTGTAAAAATCAGTCCCAGTTGTAGTGGTAGTGGGTTGTTGTTGTTGTGCTGTAATTAATTAAACTGTTCATGTTCTACAATGAGTTTGTTTAAAAACAGAGAAGATAGAAATAATCACAAAAAATCAGAATATAGGAAATAATAATCATAGTTAGATCCATCATCCATCTATCGTTACCTTTTCTCACATGAAATTGCTCCTTCAGATTCTCCTTTTGTCTCAGAATCACACACAAAAGTTCAGTTTTAAGGTTTAATAACTCGTGAGGATCCTCAGACTGTGTTTATTCTCAGGTTTCCTGAAATGCCTGAGTGAAATTATCATTATTAGGACACATCGACTGACGCAACAATGTCTCAGATTTCAGAAACAGTTGGAATTTTTCGAATCGTTTGGGAATAAAAGACGTTCACGTGCAGACGCGTCAGCGCTGACACGTTTGTTGTTAAAGGGAGAAATGGATGAAATCTGAAACCCAAACTCCTCTTTTCAGCTCGTCTGACTCTGTGTGATGATAAAAGCGTCGGCTCTGGATGTTTTTCCCGCGGTAACGAGCGAAAGGAGTTGGCGTTTGGCTTCGTTTTGTTCTCGCTCTTCGCTCGCGGCGATCGTCAGAAGAAGTGAAACATTTAAAGTGTGAATTATTGATTTGACAAACTGCAGCCCCAGAAAACAGTCAATTATATCATTATGTGTGTTATAATGACCGTGCTGCCGAGGGCCTCAGGGACACACACACACACACACACACACACACACACACACACACACACACGAAACAAAGAGGATTCAGATCTATTCCTGGCGTTAACGGAGCGTTACGTTCCTCTTTGAGATCTTTAATCTGATAATTTCACCACTTTAACCCAAACACACTCGACCAAACAGCTCATGTGTGTGTGTGTGTGTGTGTGTGTGTGTGTGTGTGTGTGTGTGTGTGAGGCTGATGAAAGTGTTGCATTGTGGGTACTCTGACAGTGATGTTAATAGAGTGTGTGTTGCGATCAGTTGTTGTCACACACTCTTTGTTCATGTTAAAGAGAAAAACTGAAACATTTTACATAAGATTTTCACTAAAATCAGAAAAAGAATGAGGCTAAAACTTCTCAAAAAAACTTTTATTCTGTAGTTTTATTGTTTTTATTCATTATTTGGTGAAAGATAGACCCAAGATTAAAGAGGGGTATTCTGCTTTTCCATATTTAAAACATGGGTATAAAGCAATAATCCTGGATGCAGATTTTCAAACCTTAAATCGTGTTGTGAATTTCTGATTTTTTTTTGGCCTTTTTTCAGAAAATATGACCGAAAACACAAAAACGTTTCTGTCTCTCATGGTTCGTGGTTGGTGAAGACGTTTATTAACAAACAACTGTTTACTCTTTAAATCATAATGACAACAGAAACTTCTAAAATAGTCAAAAGTTGCAAATAAAAGTCAAAATTTTGAGCTGAATAGTCAAAATATAAAGATAAAAAAAAACAAAAAAGTTGAGATAAAAAGTCAAAACTATAAGACAGAATCAGAATCAACTTTAATCACCAGGTTTCTTGAACATATAAGGGATTTGTTTTGGTAAACTGTGCTCTCTTGTACAAAGTGATGGTAAGGCATAAAAGGGAAATAGTAATAATAATATTAATTAAAAAGAAATGCATATAGAATATTATCACTGAGTATAAACACAAAAGAATAGCACATAGACAAAACTAATATTTACAGGCTAAAAAAATATGGTGAAAAAATGTATAGTAGTGTATAATTGTACATAGTGTTTAAATATATATAGTATAGTATATAACAGTAAACCAATAAAGTCAAAGTATTGAGAGAAAAGGCAAAAATATGATTAAAAAAAATAAAAGTTTCAGACAAAAAGTCAAAATTTTGAGAGAAAAAGTCAAAACTGTGGGATAAAGAGTAAAAACTCTAAGATAATAAAGTAAAAATCTTGAGATGTTAAAGTAACATTAACTTTCCAGAAAAGAAGGAAAAAAAAATTGAGAGAAAAAGTCAAAATTAATGAGATCTGAAATCCAATATTTTCAGATAAAAAGTAGAAATTTGACTGTTATCGCAAAAATTTGACAAAGAATGAGCAAAAGAAAAATTGTAACAAAGCCAGTTTTTAATTTTTGTGGAGTGAAAATTTTGTTTGCTTTAATATGAATATATTTAGTGCAAAACAAACATAAAAAAGGGAAATAAGTTATTTATTTTGATCTCCAACATAAAGATAAATATAAAAGATAAAGTTAGAATTCCACTTTTTTTTTAATCACTATTCATTTGGCTGTGATTCACTTTTTCATAATTTATTTCTGCTTCTTCCTGAAAAACAAAACTACCTGAAATCATAAAATTAGAACTAAATCTCATTAAATCATTTAGGTTTGAATCACAGCTTTAATAACATAAAGATATAAGTCGTTAATGATTCATGAAGAAGACGCCGTCGTGCAGGATTCAGACTCAGAGGTGAGCTTCTTATTTTATCCCAGGTGCAAAATAATTTATGAAAAGTGAGATCGTAAATTATTAATTTCTGTCTGCGTGGATTTAGTTTCTCTCCTGCCTTTAAAAAAAAAAACCACAAAAGCAGATAAATTAATAAGTTTAGACGCGGTGCAAACAGCCAGAAACTCTTTAGAGGCATAAACACAACAGGAAGTCTGTTAATCTGAGTTTTATTAAAGCAGAAAACTGGATTAAAAATATTCACTCTGACCTTATTGTGAAGCTGAATTATTCACAGGTTTGACCCTGAGGCTGTGGGACGGGGTCAGAGAAAGGGAACAGACAAAAAACAAAACATTAAATACATTTAAAGCATCGAAAATACAACGATACAACACTGTAATATGAGATTAAGTTTTTTGTTTGAGGCTACATGTCAAAAAATGAGTGTGATGGTTAAAGTGAGTGAGGGTCAAAGCTGTTTAGAGCCAATATGTTAAAGGGTCAAAGTGTGTGAGGTCAAAGGTTAGGGAGGGTTTAAGTGTTTAAGGGTTCAAAGTGTGAAAGAGTTCAGGTCTGGTAGGGTCAAAGTGTAGAAGGGTCAAAGTGTTTGAGGTAACAAGTGTGTAAGGGTCAAAATGTGTAAGAGTCAAGGTGTTTGAAGGTAAAAGTATGTGAAGTTGGAAGTTTGAGTGGGTTCAAGTGTTTAATGTTTCAGAATGTGACAGGGTTTAAGTCTTTGAGGGTCAAAGGTTGTGATAGTCAAAATGTTCAAGGGTCAAAATGAAAAAGGGTTCAAGTTAGTTGGGGGGAAAGTGTGAAAGGGTCAAAGTATATGAGGGGTTAAGTGTTTAACGTTCCAAAATGTTAAAGGGTCAAGGTCTATGGGGGTCAAAGTTTGTAAGGGTTTAAGTGTTTAATGTTTCATAGTTTGTTAGGGTCAAAGTTGGTAAGAGTTTGAGTTGTTATGGTTGAAAAATGTGATATGGTTCAAGTCTATGAAGGTCAAAGTTTGAGTTGGTCAAAGTGTTTAAGGGTTTAGTGTGTAATAGGATACAAGTGTGTAAGGGTCAAAGTTTGAGGGTTTAAGTGTTTGCGGTTTCAAAATGTCAAGGGTCAAAGAGTATGAGGATATAAATGTGTAAGGGTCAAAGTGTTCAAGGGTTAAAGTGTTTGATAAAACAAAGAGTTAAAGGGCACAGCTGTGTAAGGATCGAAGTTTGTGAGGGTTTAAGTGTTTGAGGTTTCAACATTTGATATGGTTCATGTTTATGAAGGTCAAAGGTTGTCATGGTCAAAGTGGTAAAGGGTTCAAGGTGTGTTTAGTTAAAAGGCTGCGATGGTTTAAGGGTTTTATGTTTCTAAGTGTGATAGGGTAAAGGTTTGTCAGGGTCAAAGTTTTTGAAGGTTTGAGTGTCTAAGGTTTTAGAATGTGTAAGGGTCAGAGTTCATGGGGGTTTGAGTTTTATAAGTTTCAAAATTTTATAGGGTACAAGTCTATGAGGGTCAAAGTATGTGATGGTCAAAGTGTTCAAGGGTTCAAAGTGTGACAGGGTCAAAGTTTTTGAGGGTAACAATGTGCAAGGTTTAGAGTATGAGTATACAAACATGTAAGGGTCATAGTCTTTAAGGGTCAATGTTTGTGAGGGTCTGAGTGACTAAGGTTTCAAAATGCATGAGGGTACAATTGTATGAGGGTCAAAGTGTTCAAGTGTCTGAGTTTTTAATGTTTCCAAGAGTAATCGGATCCAGGTCTGTTAGGGTCAAAGTGTTTTAGGGTCATAGTGTTTTGGGGTTAAAGTGCCTGAGAATTTAAATATATGAGATTTTAAGTGTGTTAGGGTGATAATTACGTTAGGATTTAAGTTTTATGAGGGTCGAACGATAAGGTTTGAAGTCCATGAAGGTTTCAATGAAAAAGGGTTAAAGTGTGTGAGGGTCTGAATGATTTTGGGTTGATGTTTGTCAAGGTTAAAGTGTGTGAATACAAAGGGTGTGAGGGTTTAACTAAAGATAGTGAGAGATTGGTGCTTTTCTTTATTTATCTTTACAGCAGTGTCAGCAGGTCGAGGCTGAATTACCTGAAATCTGTAAATAAAAACCAGGTGAAAGTGTCTGAACTGAAGTTTTTTGCTCCAACTTTGAGCCAAAGTTTGACTTTTATTCTACTTTTCCATACCTCACTTCACCGTATGAAATTATTCTCTCAGAAAGATTGGAGAGCGCCGCAGACACTTTATTTGGAGATCAGAGGTAATTTGGAGCCTGAAACCAAAGCCCTGGCTCAGCCGCTCTTTGAAGAAGTGATTCAGGGGAGAGAAAGTCCTCTAACAGGTCCTCACAAAGACAGAAACTCAGGAGCCGACTCACACCTTTTCTCCTCATCTTCTGTCTGAACACTTTGGAGGAAAAGGTGCCAGACGTCCTGAAACAGAGAGATGGGAATGAAACGAGCTCGTTTTAGAAAAGAGAAAAGAAAATATATGTTAAGTGTAAATAAAACCAGAAAACAATTAATCCTGTTAAACCTGTTTTCAACTGAATTCACTACAAACATGAGATCGTTATTCTTCAAACTGATTTTCTTATTCCTAAAAAGCTTGGACAGGTTCATGTTTCCACTGTTTCATCACTTTTCCTTTAACAACACTGGTTCAGTGTTTGTCTCTCTCTCTGCACTCTTCTACTACGGAGCCACGCTGTTGTAACAGGAGCAGAATGTGTCTTGGTTTCATTGGGCCTCATTCACAAAACGTTCGTACGCACAAATTCGTGCCTAAATCATTCGTATGAACATTTGACGCACAAACCTGTGATTCATCAAAGTTCTCTTACCTGAATTTCTTCTTACTTTGTGAACAAATGTAGAACCTCCTCAGACCATGAGTACGCACAAATAATGAATGATCAGCTGTTTATATAACTTAAAACACAGACTCTTTAACTAAAAACATAACATTTAAAAACGACTTTCAGTAAAAGAAAAAAGCCTTAAATAAAATTCATTAATAAAAACTGTGCATTGACTAAATTTATTAAATAACCATGAAACTGACACATTTTCATCCTCATCATGCTTTTAATATTGAATCTGGAATAAAATACTTAGTTTAGATTAAAAATATAATCATGTTCATATCAGAATGTCACATTATTTTATGTTGATTAAATCGTCGACTGCTCTGACAAACAGTTTTTTAAAAAGTTGTGCAAACTGAATGAAGACGTAAACATTTTCTGAGTAAATGACGCACACACAGCTCAGCTGTTCACTCAGATTTATTTACCTGTTTGTAAAAATATCCAGCAGCTGTTTTAATGTGTTATTTATGTTACGGATACACGGTACGATCTCCCTCACAGCACCAGGAGAATCAGCTGATCATTTATCTCCGGTCAGGACGAGCGTCTGCAGACGAGTCTCTGAGACACCGAGAGAACGAGCTGTGAGGTTGATGCTGATGATGAGGACCTAAAGGAAGACTGCTCNATGATCCTGATTCTCTAATATACGCACGGTGGTCGTGTCATGAATCCGACGGTGATTTTGCGCATTTTCTCATTTCGTGCAGGGAGTAAGAACATTTCTACGCATTTATTTGTGAATGAGGCCCATTGTTCTTAAACTGTTGGACTGTTTGCTCACGCAGTTGTTGACAAAGTGGTGAACCTGGCTCCATCTTTGCTTGTGAAGGACTGAGCCTTTTGGGGATGATGCTCCTTTTATACCCAATCATGACACTCACCTGTTTAAATCAACCTGTTCACCTGTGGAATGATCCAAACAGATGTTTTTGCAGCTTCAGCAACTTTACAGACTTTAGTTCAAGATTTTTAGGAACAAAAATGAAAGAATGTTTGGGGTTGTTTGAGGATCTGAGGTATAAACTTTCTCTTTTCTCTTCCACGGTTTCACAGAGTTCGGTGATGAACTCAGCTCATATTTTCTCCTCCTGAAGTTCACTCTGCAGACGTGACTTCAGTCATTATCCTCCAATGATTCCTGTTCTCCGATCGATCTGGAGCTGAGCCGAGCTGCATCTCTCTCTCTCTCTCTCTCTCTCTCTCTCTCTCTCGCTCTCTCTCTCTCTCTCTCTCATCAGGCTCCCTCTCTGTTTGGCTTCTGAACCAATTTGACTGCACAATATTCAGCCGTTGTTTTCATCCAATCTTTGGCATCACACAGCCTGTCGCTCTGCCAGCAGGGTTTGTTTGAAACTGGATTTGATGGAGAGATGAGAGAGAGAGAGAGAGAGAGAGAGAGGGAGAGAGAGGGAGGGGGGAGTGATTTAAAGGGAGATGGAGGTGAATGTAGAGGGAGGATGAAGCGGTGCAGCTCAGCAGGGGTCTCGTCTCTCGTCTCTGAGCCTGATGATGTTTGCGACTGTCTGAGCATGGGAAACATCCCCTCCTCCTCTGACCTCACCAATCCTGCGTGACCGCCGTCGCCTGCGAGCAGCGGCTGCTTTCACGAATTCATCAGGGTGGAGCTGACTCACTGAATTACATCAGAGGCTGGAGCGGCGAGCTGCGGCGCTGCGGGCCCTCTCTGTAATTCAGCTGTTCAAATTTGGGTTTTGCATTTGCTAAGTTTAGCCTCATTTACGTCTGCGGGGGAGGTTTTTAATTCTGTCGCCTCGTTGCACAATCGGCCCCGCGGAGGCTGAAACGTCCGAACGGATCAGGGCGGAGCTGAGGGGGGGGGAGAGCGGGAGCTTTCTCTCGGCCTTTCACTTCACCCTCGGTCCGCTCGGTTCGGATCCTGACCTTTAATTCCCAGAGAAAGCTCCCTCAGCTCAACCCCACGCCGCCGCCGCTGCCGCCGCCTTCAGACAGATTCAGAAACAAGCAGACTGAAAACGAACATCAGGCGCCGCGGCGTCCCGCAGAGGAATCCTGATTCAGGCTTTGATCGATATGAAAGTCTGCAGTAAGAGGAGATAAACAGCTGAGGTAGAAAATATCTGTTCAGTGTTTGATAACAAATCAAAGCAGCAAGAAGCCGAGAAATAAACTACAACTCCCAGGGTGCATTTCACCGACAGAAATCCAATTGTGAAAGTTGTTTTTGTGCTCACTCTCACACCCAGGAACAGTTGAAGCTTTAATTTGTGATTATTGAAGCAGTTTGTGATTTCAAACTCACTGTGACCTTTGACCTTTTGGTGGAGTCTTAATTTGGTTGAAAACAAATGTTTTTAGCTGTTTTGTGTTAAAAAGTCCTCACTAACTTCTATCTGCTGTTTATAGATTTAAAGCTATAGTGTATTAGTGCTTGGAGCATTTGCCTCATTCATGTGTTTATGTTCATCATTGCCCCCCTGGACAGACAGATATATGTTTATATTTTCAGAATAGATATAAGCAGTGAAAACATAGCGCAATTTTTTTTTTTGTTTTTCGTCCATATGTTTCAATATGTCCTGTTTTTTCTTGGCTTGTTTTTTTTTTTATCAAATCACCTTATTGGCTACAACAATGCAGATAAAAGGTCTGTAAATTAATTAAAACTTTAATCAGTACTCAGTTATGATTTCAAAAGTAACTAGGTAGGTTACATGGTATAATGATTGCTTTAGTACAAATAACAGTACAAACCTAAAAATCAACTCATAAAAATACAAGTAACACCCCACCAAAAACAAAAAAAACTACTTGATTTGAGTATTTGTAATTAATAACTCCCACCCCTGAATAAATATATATGTGTGAATATCAAAATGATTAATCAAAATCAGTTAAATGTAAACGTTTGTGCAAGTGAGTGAGTGTGGAGCCTCTGTACTGATTTGTGAATGAATGAATACATGTTCCGGGGTTCGGCTCAAACTCCATCTCTCAGAGCGTGTTTCTAAAGGAACCACTCAACGTGAATGATAAATACACTGTTCTGTGACGCACTCAAGCTCAGGCAAGATCAAAAACCCGGACATTTGAAGGATTTTATAAACCCCGACCAAACATGTATTGATGTTGTGATCCTAAAAATTAAAGTAAAACTGAAAAACAGTGACTGTGAGAGACATTAGCAAAGATTTTTAAAGTCAACAAACAACGATTAGCTCAGAAATAAAGACTTGTGCTAAAATAGGAACTAAGGGAATAAGGGACTACAAAAGTGTAAAAAGTCTTTAATTTCTCAGAGTTTGTTGTCAGCTGAAAATGTTTCTCTTCAGTCTGTGATCAGGAAGTTTCTCTCAGGACTCTGGTTGCTCTGAAAAACTTCATTAACCCTCAAACCAAAGTTTCTGAGACAGACAGAAAACACCAAAACCATCTTTCCAAACTAAAGCATCATCATTTTCACTAATTAGTCTGCAGTTTCTGCCCTCACAAACTAAACGAGCTTTTTGTGCCAGTTTCCTGTTAAACTCCACAGATGTCACTCATTAGCTGAGTAAATGAGAGTTTTTCACTCAGATCAATCTTCACTGTTCAGTCGTGTTGATTGTTCTGGAAAAGAAAACAGGAATAAATCCAGAGTTTTAAATAATGAGACGTTAGGAAACTGTTTTTGGTTTGTGCTCTGACCAAACTCTCCTCTTCTCCTCCTGAAGGTAAAATGTTTAAGTCTTTGGACCTGTCGCTCATCGTGGAGTTCATGCTGATGTTCTACAAAGACAAACCCATCGACTGGCTGCTCGACCACATCATGTGGGTCAAAGTGTGCAACCCAGAGAAGGATGCTGTAAGTCCTTAATACGCCGTTTGTTATTGTAGAGAGATTCAGAGTCTTAGCAGTATCAACCAATCAGGGGTCAGCAGGGGGAACAGTTTCTGTGGAGCCCAACAGCCACTTCCAGAATTCTGAGATCAAGGGACAGAATTCTGAGATCAAAGGACGGAATTCTGAGATCAAAGGATGGAATTCTGAGATCAAAGGATGGAATTCTGAGATCAAGGGACGGAATTCTGAGATCAAAGGACAGAATTCTGAGATCAAAGGACGGAATTCTGAGATCAAAGGACAGAATTCTGAGATCAAAGGACTGAATCCTGAGATCAAGGGACAGAATTCCAGGATCAAGGGACAGAATTCTGAGATCAAGGGACAGAATTCCATGTTGGGCTTTTTGAAATTTGAGAATACAATTATTTCCTGTAAAAGGTCACATCTCCTAAGGGACAGAATTTCAAGATCAAGGGACTGAATTCTAAGATCAAGGGACAGAATCCAAAGATAAAGGGACAGAATTCAGAGATCAAGGGACAGAATTCAGAGATCAAGGGACAGAATTCAGAGATCAAGGGACAGAATGCCAAGATCAAAGGACAGAGTTCTGAGATCAAAGGACAGAATTCCAAGATTAAGGGACAGAATTCTGAGATCAAAGGACAGAATTCTAAGATCAGAGGACAGAATTCTGAGATCAAAGGTCAGAATTCTGAGATCAAGGGACAGAATTACAAGATCAAGGGGCAGAATTTCAAGATCAAAGGACAGAATCCAAAGATCAGTGGTTAGAATTTCATCTTTGGCTTTTTGAAATTTGAGAAAGCGTTGATTTCTGTAAAAGGTCAAATCTACTCAAAATAGCAGTGGCCTTCATCTTTGTTTTTGGACCCTTTTTGACTTCTGCCTTACAGATCAGTTTGTGTTTCAGCTTCAGACCACTTAAATCCAAAAACCAAAGTGAATCCTCTGTGTGACGTACCGTTCACAGTGAAACTGAAACTCACTGTAAATAGATGAACTGACGCTACTTTAGGGCCGTGGTTGTTGAAGCGGGGTTGAGAACTTCCTCACAAAACCAAAAACTGTTTACAATAACCAAATCTGAACCATTATTGTGAAACAATAAACAAAATAGATGTTATGTTCTTTATATTATTTGGGGCGTCAGATTTTACTTTAGATCCGAACACATAATTACTTCTGTACCTGAGGATTAATGGAACAGTATGAAAAGCTCAGGAAAAGAAATCTGAGTTTCTGGTTTTAGACCCGGAGGTTTCGAGCTCCATTAGTCGCTGGTTTAAGATCAGAGACCTTTAATCTACCGTCGTCAGATTCCTGCGCTGACAGTGTTTTCTGCCGGGGTGTTTTGTTGCGTTTTGTTGTGGGATTAAAAGAAACTGTAACTGTGTCTGTAATGTTTTTTTTTTGTCTCTTCTTCAGAAACACTGTGACAGACAAAAAGCAAACCTGAGGATCCGCTTCAAACCTTCTCTCTTCCAACACGTCGGCACACACTCTTCCCTCGCAGGGAAAATACAGAAACTCAAGGTAATGAAGGTGTGTGTGTGTGTGTGTGTGTGTGTGAGCAGCATAGAGCGATGACATCATGTTTAATTTAAAGTCACAGATTTACAGGGAGAGTCGAACATAAATTACTGAGAAAAATCTGGTCCTCGCAGCGTTAAATTAATGAGACTTTTTAATCTTTTTTATCGTCTTTTTGTCTGGAGCTCACTGAAGGATTACAAACCTGTTTCTGAACGGAGCGCTGAGCCTGAAAGATTCAAATCACATTAAAATATATAAATATACAAAAAAGTACAGACACTGATACATGTATAGAAAATATAGAAAAATATAAAATAGTAAGATAAATTGGCAATGGTGTGAATGCCAAATGTAAACACATGTAATTACAACAATGTGCAGTGCAAACAGAGCTAATATATTTAATATAACTATAATACTGATTGAATACAGTAACCATGGTATAAATATGGAAGCACATTTACGCCAGGCAAAAAGAAACATAAAATTAAAACTTGGCTTTGTTGACATTTTATTTTGGCCATTATTTTGTCAAAATTACCATAAAAAAGTCAGGATTTTAATACAATAAGTCAAAACTCTGAGATGAAAAGTCAAAATTAGGAGTTGATAAAGTCAAAGTTTTTAGATTAAAAATCAAAACTATGAGAAAAAAAGTCAGAATTCTTAAGTAAGTCAAAATTTTTAGGAAAACTCAAAAAATTTGAGTCTAAGTAAAAATGATGACAAAGTCAAAAAATTTAGATGAATTAAGAAAAATTTAGAAAGCATTGAAATTTTAAGATAAATAAAAAAGTAAAAATAAAAAGTCAAAAACTATGAGAAAATAAAGTAGAATTTTGAGTCAAATGTCAAATTAATGAGTTAAAAAACAAGATTTGAAATAATATCAAAAATTTGAAAATTATGATCCTGAGGTAAAAAATCTGAATTATGAGATTATTTAGAAAAAATTTTTAGACAAAGAAAAATTATGAGAAAAATAGCCATTTGATAAGAAAGTTGAAATTTTGACTTTATATCTTAAAATTTTGATTTGGTATAAATTAAGAAACAAAAATCTCAACAAATCGAGTTTTTTACTTTCTAGTTATTTAACCGGCAGAATCTGGTTTTCTATAATGTTGCACATTAAAAAAGAAAATAAGTTTATTATGAGTTTGAGCTACAGACCGAGCCTCTGAGCGTTAGACCGGTTAAAATGGTTAAAATGGTTAAAATGGTTGAACTGGTTAACATGGTTAATCTGGTTGAACTAGTTGAACTGGTTAAACTGGTTGAACTGGTTAAAATGGTTGAACTGGTAGAACTGGTACAAATGGTTGAACTGGTTAAAATGGTTGAACTGATTGAACTGGTTAAACTGGTCAAACTGGTTGAACTGGTTAACATGGTTAATCTGGTTGAACTAGTTGAACTGGTTAAACTGGTTGAACTGGTTAAAATGGTTGAACTGGTAGAACTGGTACAAATGGTTAAACTGGTTAAAATGGTTGAACTGATTGAACTGGTTCAACTGGTTGAGCTGGTTAAACTGGTTAAAATGGTTGAACTGGTTAAAACGGTTAAACTGTTTGAACTGGTTCAACTGGTTGAGCTGGTTGAACTGGTTAAACTGGTTGAACTGGTTAAACTGGTTGAAATGGTTACACTGGTTGAAATGGTTTAACTGGTTAAACTTGTTAAACTAGTTAAACTGGTTAAACTGGTGAGTTGTCGGCGCAGCAGCGTGAGGTTCAGCGGGTTTATCGTGTTCATCAGGTTCAGTGGAAGTTCAGTCCAGAGTCTCTGGAGACGGGAAGATTAAAAACCTCTGCAGTCGTCATCGATGTCGATCAGACACAAACAGCTTCTCTCAGGGGCGGCGGCGGTGGCGGCGGCGGCGGCTCACAGCCCAACGCCGCGCCTCTGATTACTGCGTTAAGAGCGGCGCCGACCGCTGCTGCTGCTGCTGCTGCTGCTGCTGCTGCTGCTGCTGCTGCAATCTGCTCCCATCAATTGGTTATCGATCGTCCCGTCACACGCCAGCGGCTCCTCCTCGGGGATTGAAGCACAGAGGCCAAACGCCGCCGTCACCCTGCAGCCGAAATACCCACAATGCACTTCAGGAGGAGAATCAGGGTCTGATCATCACGTGATCATCACAGCGAATTTAGAATGCAGCAGAAAAACAACAAACAGAGAGAAATGAAGAGATTCTGAGTCGTTACTCTAACGGTGACGTCACGTTGGTGTTATTTAGCTTTTATCAGCACTGACCGGAAACAGGGTTAGTCACGACCCCCCCCCCCCCCCCCCCCCCCCCCCCCGGAGCGAGCGCTGACACCAGCCTGTGTGAAAGTCTGTCATTAATCTGAGATGAAGAACATTTACTGGTTTTTTTTCTGCTCACTGCTCCGTGTTTTCCTCTTCACGCTCAGAAAAACTAAAACTCTCTGATATAAAAAAAACCTCTTTTTCAGGATAAGGACTTCGGGAAACAAACCCTCCACAAAGGTCACGCCAACCCGCTGGCGGAGGTGACGACCAGCCTGAAGACCTACCAGCACTTCACCTTAGAGAAAGCTTACCTGGGGGAGGACTTCTTCTGGGCCTTCACACCTGTGGCAGGAGACTTCATACGGATACGCTTCTTCACACCTGTTCGCATCGAGAGGTTCGAGCTTTTACTTTGACGCCTTTAAGTTCAGGAGAGAGAGCGGCTGGTTTAACGCCTCACAGAGAGAGTGTTAGTGACGTCTGTGATACTGAAACATCAGATATTTATGCTCCAAAAACAACGTTACAGTCAAACTTCAGTGATGACACTTCTGTCATTTAAAGTCACATTAACAACAAACAGAAAAACTGTGGAAAGTTACTGAACTATTCAGATTTTGTCTAAATGATTCTTGGTTGGTGGGAACTACTTTTTCCTCCGCCTGTAGCACAGAATGTGTAAGTGCAGAGTCAGGATGCCTGACAGAGAACGCATGAGCATGAAAAGCATGAGTGCAAAATGCAAAAGCGCAGAAAGTGTGAGCTTGTAATGCTTGTGGGTGGGTTGTGTAAGTGCGTAATGCTGAAGTGCAAAATATGTTAGCACGGAATGTGTGAGCTCGTAATACATGACCTGGGAAGGCGGTAGCCTAGAAAGCGTAGGGGCAGAATGTGTGAGTGCAGAATGTATAGTGCAAAAAGCGTGAGCTAAAACCCTCAAGGGTGGATTATGTAAGTGTGGGATGCTGAAGTTTGAAATGCGTGAGCTTGGAATGCATGAGTGCAAAATGCGTAAGTGCAGCAAATGTAAGTGTGGAATGCTTGAAGATGGGTTATGAAATTGTGGAATGCTGGAGTGAAAAATATGTTGGCACAGAATGTGAGAGCTTGGAATGTGTAAGTGCACAATGCATAAGTGCAGAATGTGTAAGTACAGAATGTGTAAGTGAACAATGTGTAAGTGCACATTGTTTGATTGGAGAATGTGTAAGTACAGAATTGTGTAAGTGCAGAATGTCTAAGTGCAGAATGTCTAAGTGCAGAATGTCTAAGTGCAGAATGTGTAAGTGCAGAATGTGTAAGTGCAGAATGTCTAAGTGCAGAATGTCTAAGTGCAGAATGTCTAAGTGCAGAATGTGTAAGTGCAGAATGTGTAAGTGTAGAATGTCTAAGTGCAGAATGTCTAAGTGCAGAATGTCTAAGTGCAGAATGTGTAAGTGCAGAATGTGTAAGTGCAGAATGTGTAAGTGCAGAATGTGTAAGTGCAGAATGTGTGAGTGCAGAATGTGTAAGTGCAGAATGTCTAAGTGCAGAATGTCTAAGTGCAGAATGTGTAAGTGCAGAATGTGTAAGTGCAAATAAGTAAGTGCACAATGTCTAAGTGCAGAATGTGTAAGTGCGAAATGTGTAAGTGCAGAATGTCTAAGTGCAGAATGTGTAAGTGCAGAATGTGTGAGTGCAGAATACGTTAGGCCCAGTCGTCTGTTCTGTTTGGTTCTGTATCAACCAAACTTTCAGCATCAGTCGATGGTTGGACCCTGATTATTAGATGACCACACTTTTCACATTAATATAAACAGAAAAAAAACACTTGTCCTGTATTTGGGTCAATACAGTTTTAAAGCAGTAAACGTTATCAGAAGAGACTGAGACCAGGAGAAGATTTCTGCTGCTACTTTCACCGTGTTGATCTTTTTTTCTTATATTTCTGATTTATTAAAAGTCTTTTTCTGTTCACCTGTGCAGGTATTTCTTTCGGAGCGGGAACATCGAACATCCGGGAGACAAACTCTTCAACACGTCAGTGGAGGTTCTGCCGTTTGATGTGAGTCTTTAAACCACTTTATACCAGAGCTAACGATGAGGAGTGTGTGTGTTTACGAGTGTGTGTTCGTCAGTTTAATCGTATTAGAATCTGAGTTTTTGATCCAGAGAGAAAACGACTCAAACCACAAAAAAACAACTGTCACGTCTCAAACACAGGAAGCTGTTTGTTCGTTTCTGAATGACAGACGTGACAGATCTTTGAACGAAGCCTCTGTGTGTGTGTGTGTGTGTGTGTGTGTGTGTGTGTGTGTGTGTGTGTGTGTGTGTGTGTTACAGAATATCCAGGCGGAGAAAGAGGCCTTGACAGAAGGGAGGGAGAAAACGCCAAAGTACCACCGCACAGAGGACGGCTTCATCAGAATAGGTGAGTGAAGACGTCAGCTGCCTCAGTGCCTTTGAGCAAGAAACCTGAACGACCTGCTGAGTTCTTGACGACGATCGAAGCTGATTGGACGGTTTGATGTTTGTTCTGACGAGCTTAACGAGCCTAACGAGCTTAACGAGCTGTGTGATGACAGAGGGAGAGTTATTCAGGACGACATTCCTCTGCTTTTGTTTGTCGTCTCCATCCAGGACAGACGACCCCCCCCTCAAAAAAAAAACAAAAAAAAAGGGGAGGGGTTGAACTCCAGGAACCATGACGACAAAAACCTGATTAACGTCTCTGAGTTTGAGTCTGCTGTTTTCAAAGTGGAAGTTTTCAAAGGAATTTTCAGAAATCTTTTCTAACATTCTAAAAAAAATCTCAGCTACTTCCAATGAAAACATTTTTATTTACAGTTTTATTTTTCTAGAGCTTTAAGTAAAGTTCACTAAGGACTAAAAATATGATTATATCTGATTAAACAGCTTCTTCAGGGACTGTAACTGTTTCCAGCAACAGAAACGAGTGTGGTCGTTTCTTGTTTCTGTCACATCTTTACTCACTGTATAGTCTCAGTTTTCTCTACTAGGGAAATACTCTACCTCTCTAGATTCAGAAAAACAATGAATTTAACCTGAAGTAACTGAATTTTGTCTTTTTGCAGTGGAACAAAATTTTAAAGCTATAAATCATTAGAAAAAAAGACAAAAACAGAACTAGATTTTCTGATTTTATCCCTTAAAACTTTAGAAAATACAGGACTAGTATACAACATCTTTTTTAGGTGCCCTTGAGCCTTTTGCTGGTGGCACTACATTCAAAGAAACCAAAAGATTTTATCATCTTCAAATCTTTTTTACTCACTGTGGTCTCATTTATCAAAGAAATATGAAGTCAAACACCTCTATGGGTTTATGACAACCATAGCTAAAGTCAGATGCAACTCAATAATGTCACCTGAGCAGTATAACATCATCAAAGTGCAATATTTATTTCATCCTAACTACACGCTATTTACTCTTTATAAACAATTTACAGTCAATATTGTTACAAATATTTACACAGTATCCTGTCAACATTGCAGAGGCATCGTATCAATCCAAAAACAGTTAATAACTGTCAATAATGACACGGAGTGCTGAGCGGCTCTGAACAGAAATTTTACACAAACAAGACAAAACCTAAGGAAGCAATTCCAAACAGTTTTTGAAGCATCACTCAGGGCTCGCTGAGAGCAGCCAAAGATTAAGAATTAATTTTTTTTTTTTTACAGAATTAAGCATAAGAAACTAATTTTTTTTTTTTTGCAAATTCTTAAAGAAAACATCAGAATCAAAGCTACATCAATGAAATTCTTGTGTCTTTTGCAGCCACATGCTGCTATCATCACATCTGCAGGTTTGGGATTCAAAGGTTACTGGTGACAATCCTCAAGTAAGAGTTTAAAACTGACGCACAAAACCTCACTTTTAGGAAGAAATGGCTTCAATGAGAGTTTTTTGTCAAGAAAATTTTTTTTTTATGGACGTTTTCTTTCAGGGCATAAATGTGCAATAACAACCAGAGCAGCCGCTGTATCAGCAGGTTAAAACTCATCAACATTACCTCATCACAGTCAGGGGTTTTAGAAAAGTAGATTGAGTTGAGCCAAAGTCTGTTTTTAAAATGTTGTTCTTGCATTTTTTTTGGTCAGGTAAAATGTTGAAACAGTTCCTGAAAATTTCGGGAAGTTTTTTTCATTAAAATTTGAAAATTGAAGTCTGAATATTTCAGTCGGAGTCTAAGAGTTCGTCTGAGTTTCAGTTATTTTTGTTTTTAAACTTACATCAGATTCACTTCAGTCTTTTTAGATCCATGAATCCGTTCATGTATCTGTTCACTGTCTGTGGCGTCAGAGGTTGTTGGCAGTCGTTTCTAAAGCACCAGAGTTTAATATTAAATCACCAGGACGAAAAATATGATTAAATCTGATTAAACAGCTTCTTCAGCGACTGTAATTGTGTGTATGAGTGTTTCAAGACCGACCGCTGCTGCTCCTGTTTCCTGCTCATAAAACCGTCATTAAAGAAATGAAAATGTTCCCGAGCTGTGACGTCATTTAACGAACAGGAAACCAAAAACAAACATTATTTTAACTTTAATCCTTAAATCAAGACTAATCCTTCCAGAAACTTTCAGGGGAGCAAGGAAAACACAGAAACACTCGATATTTCCAAACCTGTGGTTGTTTTCACACACACGCACACACACACACACACACACACACACACACACACACACACACACACACACAGCTTCAGCTCCGTGTGAAGGTTTTTGTGGAGCATTTATGAGCGGAGCCGCTGACGTAAAGTTCACAGTTTTAGGAAAGTTCTCATTTTCTTGGTCTTATATAAGCAGAGGAGCAGCAGCAGTGATGGTTGGTCCTGGAGTTACTGAGAGACAGAGTCAGAAATAAAGAATTAAAGACACACAGAAGGAGGATTTAAGGTGTAAAGGTGCAGGAGGTTTGATCTAAAGCCATAAATCAGCAGCAGCTCTTTATCACCCTCATCAATTTTTCAGACGAGCCGTCAGATCGATGGGCCGACTCTTTTAACTCCATTAATTTCTGCTTCAGGACGTTCTGAGTCTGCACGGAGACAAACAGCATCTGGGATTTAGATCTCAACGTCCTCATGATGAGATTTAATAATCTGAATAAACTCTCAGTCAGCTGACAGAGAGGTAAAGTCAGGTTTGACTTCAGGGGGTTACTACAGCAGAAGGGAAAATACTGCACAGAGACTTTAACACAAGTTTATCCAAAACATCAAGAAGTTTTTATGAACTGAAGCTTTAAAGTGTTTTTTTTTTTTGTTTTTGTAAGTTAAGCTTATGTTTCTGTAATTNAAAAAAAAAAAAAAGAGGGGGAACAAAATTTTCAAAATTTTGAAACACAAAAAAACATTGAGGGTAAAGACAAATTTTGACACGATTAGGTCAAAATTTTAAGACAACAGGTTAAATTTGAGATAATTAAGTCAAAATCTGAGATATAAAGTTGGATTATGAGATTTTAAATTCAAATTCTTGAGATAAAAGTCAAAATTAGCAAAAAATCAAAGTTTTAGATAAAAAGTCAAACCTTGAGAAAAGACCAATATTTGAGATTATGGACAAAAAATTGAGGAAAAAAAAATTTAGTTGAAGGTCAAATTTGAGATAAAAAGTTGATATTTTAGAGAAGACGTCATAGTCTTGAAATTAAAAAGTTAAAAGTTTTAGATGAAAATACAACATTTGGGACCTGCCATTGGCTACAGCAGAATAAAGGGAAGGTTCTGGAGTGGCCATCTCAGGCTCCTGACCTCAATATCATTGAGCCACTCTGGTGGGGTGGGGAGAAGCATATTAAAGGCAAACATTTTGGGGTTAAAGAGGCCAAAGAAACAAAGGATAATCTCTGAGGTTTAAAGAGGGCCTTTGCCCGTCTTAGTAAATGTTTTCTTTGTTGTCATGTCTTTCAGGAAACTTCCAGAACGGCATCGCTGAGGGGGAGGTTGACCCCACCTTCGGGCCGCTGGAGGCGATGCGTCTCACGGTGATAACGGACTCACCGGTTTGGGTGATTCTCAGCGAGGTGAGACGCTACGACCTTCACTTAAGTCTGACACCAGCAACTGTCTGCAACACTGGACCCAACGTGTCAACATTAAAACACATAAATTACACTTTAACTAAGATTCTGAGGAATTATATATGTGCGAGAGAACAATATATACATTTCTATTTATTTAAGCATGGAGTGAGGCATTAT
>RPOG01002109.1:1889-6889 GCA_008086565.1 Thalassoma bifasciatum | reverse complement strand
TTCTCAACAATAAGTTCCTTTAAGTACATTCTCATGTTCTTTTCAGTCCTCCAAAGTTCCTCCCAGTACTCTGGTGTTCTTTAAGGTACTCTGAAGTTCCTCTCAGTAATGTGATGTTCCTCACAGTCCCCTAAAGTTCTCTTTCAGTACTCTAAAGTTCCTTTCATTCCCTAAAAGTTCTTTAAAGTACTCTTAAGTTCCTTTCAGTACTAAAATATTCTTTACAGTCCTTTAAAGTTCTCTTGCAGTACTCTGGTGTTCTTTACAGTACCCTGAAGTTCCTCTAAGTAATGTGATGTTCCTTTCAGTACTCTAAAGTTCTCTTTCAGTATTCTATAGTTCCTTTCATTCCCTTAAAGTTCTTAATAGTGCTCTCAAGTTCCTTTCAGTACTCTGGTTTTCTTAAACGTGCTCTAAAGTTCCCTTTCAGTCCTCCAAAGTTCTCTTACAGTACTCTGGTGTTCTTAACAGTACCCTGAAGTTCCTCTCAGTACTTTGATGTTCTGTCTAGAACTTTAAGGTTCCATCCAGTACTTTGGTGTTCTCTTAAGTACTCAAAGGTATCTCTGGGTATTAGAACAAAAAGTTCCTTTAAGTATATCCTCATGTTCTTTACAGTACTCTCCGGTTCCTCTGAGTACTGTGATGTTCCTTACAGTCCTCCAAAGTTCCATCCAGTACTCTGGTGTTCTTTAAGGTACTCTAAAGTTCTTAAAAGTACTGTGAAGTTCCTTACAGTCCTTTAAAGTTCTCTTTCATTCCCTTAAAGTTCCTTCCAGTACTCTGGTGTTCTTTACAGTACCCTGAAGTTCCTCTTAGTGTTCCTCACACTCATTTTAGTTCTTTGAATAAACTCTTTTTTTTTCCTCTTAGATTTTTGCTCAGTTTCAGAGTCATTCGTGGAACGTTAAAGAACGTTTTTAACTTTTATTTTTCTCCTGTTCTCAAAAACACTCACAGGTTCCTTTCAGAACTTTCTGGAACTTTCTGGTTCTCTGATGAACTTTAGTGTAAAAACTTTTCACAGAACTTCTTCGTTCTCTCTTTGACTTTTCTCAGCAGGAACGTGACCACAGTAATGTTTGCGGTTCTCTAACGTGCTCAGCAGAACTCAGACGTTCTTTAACTTTAACAGAACTTTAGTGTCAGTTCTCAGCTCTAAAGAACTTTCTCTCATGTTCTCAGCAGATCTTTGCTGTAGTTTTCAGTCCAGTGCAAAAACTGATTCATATCTTTTTTATTTTTCTAATTTTGTCTCAATCACACTTTAAATTATCTGTAAAAACTTTTAAAATAGTTTATTTTTCTGTGAAGTTTTTGGTGAACTGCTCCTTTAGTTTCACTTTGAAAATTTAAAGGAGCAGTTCAACAAAAAAAGACTCGTATCCTCGGTTCTTTTTTCATTCTTTCGTTGGTTCGTTCTCTCGTTCGTTGGTTTTTTCATCGATGTCAGAGGCAGCAGAAGTTTTTCTCTCAGATCTGAAGTGAACTTGAAGCTTCAGGAAACTTCACGACTTTTCTTTGTGAGATGCACTGGAATGCATTGCTATAATCTTGTGTTTGTCTTTTGTATCCTTTAGATAAACTCTATTTAAATGATCTTTAACTTCTATCAATATGTGAATTGTAATAAAGACAGAAATTAAAAACATCTCTCTCCTGACGTTGTTTTCACACACTCCTGGACTTTGTTTCCTTGTTTTAAACCGTGTTTTTCCATGTGTGTGTGATGATTTCAGGTGATGTCATCAGTTTATATCAAAGCAGGTGATGAAACAAACATCAGAGGAAGTCGTTACGTGGAACTTATTCCCAGTTTCACGCTTTAAAGAAACAGCAGCAGATGTTAAGAGTTTCTCCTAAAGGTGATTTAGTTTTTATTTGTTTTGTTTTTTCTAAACCAAGAGTTTGTTTTTTAAACACCTGTTACAAAATTACCTGAATAACTTTACCTGATTCTCCCAAACAGAAAGAAAATAGAAAAAGAGATTTTGACTTAACATGGGCCAAAAAAAAATCTCAACACAGAAATGTCAAAAATAAAAACATAAGAAGTGGAAATTATGGCATGAAAGTTCAAATTCTGAGATATTAAAAAGTAAGAAACTTGACTAGTCAATATCTTTACTTTGAAATTAACTTAAGCCACTGTCTAAATCATAAAACAATTGACTTTTTGTGTCATGATTTTGACTTTTTATTTCATTGTTTTGCCTTTAAATCTAAAAAAATTGACTTTTTATCTCCAAGTTTTGACTTTTTTTCCCTAAGTTTTGACTTTAAATCTAATATTTTGACCGTTTATTGAAAAAATTTAAATGTTTATCGATAAAAAATGGAATTTTTCTCTTAAAAGTGACTTTAAATCTAAAAATTTTAACTTTTGATATAAAACATTTGACTGTTATTTCCAAAACATTTGAGTTTTTCTCTTAAAGTTATGACTATTAACCCAAAAGTTTTGACTTTCAATCTAAAAAAATTGCCTTTTTTCCCAGTTTTGACTTTAAATCTAATATTTTGACTGTTTATGGAAAAAAAAATTGAATTTTTCTCTTAAAGGTGACTTTAAATCTAAAAATTTTAACTTTTGATGTAAAACTTTTGACTGTTAATTCCAAAACATTTGAGTTTTTCTCTTAAAGTTATGACTATTTACCCAAAAGTTTTGACTTTCAATCTCACAGTTTTGCCTTTAAATAAAAAAAAGGACTTTTTATCCAAAAGTTTTAACTTTAAATCTAATATTTTGCCTGTTTATCGATAAAAAAATGAATTTTTCTCTTTTAGGTGTGACTTCAAATCGAAAAAATTTAACTTTTGATATAAAACTTTTGACTGTTATTTCCAAAACATTTTAGTTTTTCTCTTAAAATTATGACTATTAACCCCAAAGTTTTGCCTTTAAATCTAATAAAATTGACTTTCAATCTCAAAGTTTTGACTTCTTCTTGAAAAGTTTTAACTTTAATTAAATACACAGAAAAAATATGCAGTTGAAACCTCTTTTTTTTTGTTTTAGATACTTATATCTCCGATTGTCCAGAGTCTGGGGATAAATGATTAAACTCCAATACTCTCTCCATAATTGTCAGTGTATTAAAAACAAAATAATATTTTCATTTTTGTTTCTACGATTGTATCATGGGCTAATTTTGAACATCAAAACTTTGGCTTTATATGGGAAAAAGAAAGAAAAGATCCCAAACAAAGTCATGTTTTCTTTATTTGTTAACTTTATTATAGTAAATTAATATATGATATGTGTGTTTTTAACAACAGTTGCAGGTTTTGTTGAATATCTTGTCTAACAGACTGACTCATTAACCTTTGTGGTGATTTGGGTTAAAATCCTGAGAAACAGTGAAACTCCTCAGACTCAGAGCTGTGAGCGTCATGTGACCTCGACCATGTGACCGTCACCTCAGAACAAACAACAGGCGGCTTTTATTCCTTTTATTCTCTCTAATGAAGCGTGAAACTTTTTAGAAACTCCACGTCCTCGAAAGATTTACGTTGTCACACTAAAAGCTTCTTCTCAGCTTCTGCCTGAGACAAGTGACGTGATTGTTCTCTGTTAATGAAACACAAACATGTGGTGGGAATGTTAATGGTTAAAAACTTCACAAATTCTTGTCCCTGAAAAACTCAGATTGTTGCTCGAAGTGTTTGACAACTTTAAAGAAAAGATCCAACAGAGAAAGAGAGTTTTATCTGCTATAATAGTTAGTCTGGATCCTGTTTGATATTTATGAAACAACTAATAACATTAGATAAACATAACATTTACATTAAATAACAGAAAATTCAAAATGATTATGGGAATCATGAGCTTAAAAAGCTAAAATTTTGAGACTAAAGGTCAGAATAATGAAATAAAAACAGGTAATAAGGAGAAAAAGTTGAAATTTTGAGATAGATTAAAGGAAATATTTTTACTTTGGAGTGAATTCAAGCTGTTGTTTAATATCATAGAAGATTATATGCATTGTATTATATATCATTATATTATTATCATGATTATTATTGTTATATTATTATATATTGTTATATTATATTCATTTATTATTATTATTTATTTATTATTATATTATTTATTATTATATTTATATTATATTATATTCAAAATAATAACTTTTTATTTAATCGTTCAATTTACATATCAAAGTTTGGATTTTTTTTAACTCCAGATTTAGACTCTTCATCTAAAATGTTCATCTTTTTATTTCACAATTTGGAATTTAAGCATCAAAATTTTGACTCCTCATCTCAAATTATTACTTTGAACAAAATACTTAAAATTGCGTCTCACGATTTTGACTTTGTCTCAAAATCTCAACCTCTTATCCTTAAATTTTCGACTTTTTTTTCCTCATAATTTGAACTTTTGTACTGACTTCAATCTCCAAATAATGACTTATATCTCCAAATTCTGATATTTTGTTTCAAAATTTCTACTTTTTTCTCAATAATTTCATCTTTCAACTCACAAGTGAGACTCTTATCTTAAAGTTTTGACTTATTTACTTTTAATTTTGACTGTTTATCACAAAACTTGACATGTAGTGGCATAATTTCTTCTTTTATTTAATGATTTCGACTTTAATCTCAAAATGTTGTCTTTATATGGCCAAAAACAAAATCTCAACAAAGTCAAATTTTCATTTATGGGTCAATGACAAAAAGAGGGTCTAAAAACGTATTTTTAAAAAGTTCTTTGAAAATGGATAAAAACATATTTCTGAGAGAAGAATTATGTTTTCTAACAGATTTCAGTAGTTGACCAACATTTCAAAGTTTTTAGGTTCATTATTTTTTAGTATTTTTAATTTGAGCACCCAAAAATGTCAGGTGGTGCAACCAAATATATGAAAATATATTTATATGTTCCTGTTATTTTTTCTGTGTGAAATTATTGGCAAGTATCTCTCAAGTGTCTGTAGTGACTCATACATTTTCATTTTGTGTGTTTCATTTCTTTTATTTGTGAATAAGATAAA
>RPOG01002108.1:0-107484 GCA_008086565.1 Thalassoma bifasciatum | reverse complement strand
TATTTGACAATGAAATCACAGACGGTGGTTTTCCATCTTCATTTTTCTAAGCTTCACTGAAGAGGGGCATCCCATTGGGGCTGACAAGTGGTTGGTTCATGGAGGATGGTGAGTTCAGGCGTTGGCTCAATAGGGTTTCTGAAGGGTGGAGTTGCCAGAGACCACTGACAGTCTACAATGTGTCATCAGATTGAACTTTGGATTCAGTGATTGTTCACAGGAGTTCAATCATGCACCCCCCCCCCCCCCCCCCCAAGTAACAGCAAGGGGTGTTAAGTTCATGATCTCTGTCCAAACTTGATGATTTGTCTTTGAAGCTGAAGTATATCAGACCGCAGCCACTGTAGCCTGCCTTTTAAAATGAGCTGACATGACAATATCATGTACTTTGAGGTGCTGACATGGATGTCTGACCACAATGTCAAACGTGTGTTTCCATTTACAGACACGTATTCAGCCGCAGATATTTAAAGTCAGATAACATCCATGCACTTAGCACGTGGTTCTGCCTCACTACTTCCTCAGCGTTTATTAAAAGCATGAATCATACAGAGCATCTGAAAAGGAGAAGTCTTCAAAATGGTCTCATAGTTGAGGGTCTGATCGACCAAAGGAGGAAGATTGCCAGCATGACATGATCTGCTTTTCCCATCAGTGTGAATGACACTGCCCATAAGCTTCTCTTTATGACAGATCACAAAGCATGTGAGGGTTTTCATAGTTCTATAACTTAAGCACATTAGCATGAGTTGGACAAGAGGGTATATCATCCTGCTGTATTTTCATGATCACAATATTTTTGGATCACCACCATCGATCATGATGATACTTTGTTATTGATACTATACACAATATAAGAGATAACTCATTGATCCAGCAAAGCCCTAGGAGCAGGACAAAGATGCCCTTTCAAAGTGATGAACATGCAATATTTGTATTCTCTTACCTGCAGTTTATTGTCTCACATCCATCACTTCAGTATGCCCTTAATAACCCCAGGTCCAAAAAGCGTGTCAGAGTCCTTCCATTCATTCACTGTGCACAACACTGTTACTCAGACAAACCCACATCCTCGGCCGGGGTGAGCAGTGCATATAGAAAAAAGTTAAATCCAGCCGCCGGTGTCTTGTTGTATTCACGTTCTACGCTCACAGACTTCTGCACTTCATACACAACACACTGCTGCTCACAAACAGAGCAAACAGGAAGTGTATGACAGGGGTGCATGTGAGCACAATGAAAGAGCCTGCTGATGTGTGAAGGTGGGAGGTGGTGTGTGTGTGTGTGTGTGTGTGTGTGTGTGTTTGTACATGTGTGTCTCAGAGGTTGCATGTGGATTGTGAGGGGATGTTGGCCCCAGGAGAGGAAGTCATCTGTCTGACGTGTTTGTTTTCATGGTTATTTTCATGCTTTTGGGAGCGAAGTGTCTTTGTTTGGATGTTGTGGCTTTGTTCATTATTTTCAAGAGCAAGGAAATTATTTGTAGCACTGTACTTAATTGTCTAAACACAAAGAACAAATAGGTGTGTGTCCGTGTGTGACTGTGTATGTATGTGTGGGGGAACACATAAACCCTCACCATAAAACATCAGCTAATACTTATTAAATATTATGACAAAGCTCTTTTTTTTTCATCCATAGCCAAAATTTCCAGTGTTCTTCTCTCAACAACTGTTTGACATCTGACAAGATACTAACAGTATTACTTTTCCTGTTTTTAATTTATCGTCGACATTTGCATTTCAGATGTTGTTATTGTAACAGCTAAGTTCTGTTATCTTCAAGGGTTAAAGATAAGCAGCGGCTTCAAGCCCAAATAGTCTCCTTGAAGCTGATAGTGCTCTCCATAATTAAATTTTGACCCAAGGATAAAATTTGCATATTTGAGCACCTGCACAAAGCCAATAATAATGAAACTGCGCTCTACAAGCTGCACTCTCATCTGGGACCACAGACCCCAACAGTGACATACTACAAAAAGGTATTTACGTGAAACTGGATTCAATGGGCTATAACATTTCTAGAAGGTCATCAAACACGTCACAACCCGTGAATTCAAAGCCTCCTAAAAAAGAAAAAATCCCCCGTAGTTATTTCCTCCTAAAATGCTAAAAATGCCCATAAAGAGCTTACTCAACTTAAAATTAAATACTGTTCTTGATCCATTTGGAGCACATACCAAAATTTGGTCTCTCTGTAAAGGTAACACTGAACCTTACACCTCAAACTTATTGTAACAATAACTATAATAAAATTACAGAAATTACTTTGATCATAATAATCATACAGTCACTCTTTGATTATTCTGATTAAAAGTTTTGATCATTTCCCAGCATTCAAAGCTGCACATGGAAAGATGGAGGTATGAACTGGAAACTCAGATAAGGCAATAGAATCAAGTCTTATCTCTTTTCAGTTCAAATCTTATAATGGCTGCATATGAAATGACTATTCTGGGATTATTTTTCATTACATTGCATTGTTTCTTCATGTTCAGGGTCTGACTTTGTCACTGGGGTCTCAATAGGGTCCTTGCTGACACTGTTGTCAAGCTCAGGCCCTAATGATGTAGCAATTGTAACACAGAAAAGATGTGTGCGGAAATGTTTGAAGGAAGATAAATTACAAGCCAGAATGGTGCACAGACTGATCACACAAAGGTAAAAAAGCCCTAAGAAAGTGGTGAGACATGTTTTCCATGGGCAATGACAGCTCGACTATTATTCTCCTGTCAGCCACAACAGGGTCCAGAGAGCAGGTCTTCATATCCAGTCTATTGAGTCACTTCCTGTCAGCAGCAGAGAAGAAGAAGATGGTTGATGCTACAACAGACTCAAAGAAAAACTTCAGAAGAGTCCACAAGAGAAGAAACCTGAGTCTGCTTTCTCTTTTCTTGTAGAGTGTTTAAGATTTCACCATTTAAATGAATATAAAGATGACCATAGTTCACCAGTCTGAGAGATTTATTTAAAATTCATCACCATGGTTATCTGGACAAAAGGGGAAGAAAGCTCGTCGTGGGGATGAGAAGATGGACTTCAACTCTGCTGGAAATGTGAATGTTTCAGCAGAGCTGAAGGCAGAGAGGGTGAAGAGCCAACGTCTGCAGCAGGAACTGGATAAGATCAGAGGTGCTCACCAAGAGCTGGGAGTCCTGTACCAAAATGAAATGCGTGCAGCCAAGATGGAAGTGGACTCTCTCCAAAAACAGGTGGAGGCTCATGCTGCCAAGGTGTCCCAGGACCAGGCCACCATGGCAGCCATGACAGCTGAACACAACGCCCTGCAGCAGAAGATGACACAGGAGACTCAGAGTAACCAAGATAACACCAAGAGCGCACAGCAGATCATTGAGAATCTACAGCGAGAGCTTCAGGAGCTAAAGCAGGCCAACGCTGACAAAGCTTCACAAGATCAGGCTGCTTTTGTGTCCCTGAAAGCTGATCACGATGCCCTTCTTCAGAAGACAGCAAAGGACAAGTCAACCATGGAAGCCATGACAAAAGAGCACAGTGCCCTTCGTCAGAAGATGTCGGAGGAGAGACAAACCTACCAGGCTAATATCCGATACGCTGAGGAGGTGTTAGGGCGTCTACAGGGGGAGAATCAGCAGCTGAAGAACGTCAACAACGACAAAGCTTCACAAGATCAAACTTCCTTCTCATCCCTTCAGGCTGAATACCAAGCTCTCCTCGAGAAGACAGCGAAGGACAAAGAGAAGTACCAAACAGATTTACTCAACGCCAGACAGACGGTGGACACCCTTCAACAAGAGCTGCTCAAACAAATGCAGGCTCATGCTGACAAAGTGTCCCAGGACAAGGTCACCATGGACGCTATGACCGAAGAGCACAAGGCCCTGCAGCAGAAGATGGCAGAGCAGAGCCAAAACTACCAGGCCAACATCAAGTATGCTGAACAAGTGTTACAGTCGCTACAGCAGGAGCTCCAGAAACAGAAAGACGCCAACAATGTTTCCCAGGACCAGTCAGTCATCGTGTCCTTCAGAGAGACTACGAGGAGCTTAAAGCCAGGACCAACGCCAGTGTGGAGCAATTCAACGCTGCCGTGCAAGAGGAGAGGAAGAAGAACAGCGTCCTCCAAGTAGAAATGGAGTGATACAAATCAGCTCACCAGAGACAAATGCTCCTCCTCCAGAACATCAATCAATCTGGAGGAAACCCTGGGACTTCCTAAGGCTGAGACAGCCTCAGAGGTGGAGGACTGGTCCACTCCTCCCCTCTCCACCCTCGCAAATCCCTATCCCCCTCCCTGGCCCTTTTTTCTCCTCCATGAAAAAAATTAATTAGAACCATGACACAAAGTCTCACAAAAGGGGAGGCATGGAGGTGCAGTGGTTAGCTCTGCTCCTCACAGGAAGAACCTGCTGACCAGCTGGTGTCTTTCTGTGTGGTTTGTATGTTTTCCCCATGCCTCCGTGGGTTTTCCCCCGGATGCTCGGGTTTCCTCCCACACATCTAAAAACATGCAGATTAGGGTCATACATTAAATTTTCTTTCTTTTTTTGAAAATTTTAAAGGGCACTGAAAAAAGAAAAAGAAAAAAACAATAAAAAATAAAATAAATAACAAAAAGGTATTCAAAGTCCAGTTTCAATTATGTGTAACAAAATTTCCATGTTGTCATATGAGGTGTTAAAAGACTTGAGACTGTAAGGTGGTGGTATCGATCATCAAGCATGATAAGTTTTTCCTTTAAAGGTTTCAGCTACTTTTTCCATTCATCACAACTTCAACAACACCTACAAAGATGATTTCCTGTTACATTTTAACAGCAATGGCAAAGAAAACTCAGAGTTAACTCAGTGTACTACCTCATTGTATTATAAGGATAAATGATAGGATTAAGAGAGCTTTTCAGGCTGAGTGTGGTGTTGTTAAACCATAAATGAGGTCTTACAGTGTGAGTCTCAAAATATTCCTGGTGTTTCTTTTTCAAATACGCTAATGGGAGAGTGAAAAGTATCAATTTCATTTCCTCATTCCTGCTTTGAATGTCACTGACTAGAGATATCCTGATCTTAAGTATTTGATTTGGGCTGATCCTGGAGTTTTTTGATTGATCGGTGTTAGGCATTTTTATTTGATCAGTTATATTAGCTGTCATTTCGCACAATTTGCTAATGGGTCAGTATAACTGAGCACTCTAAGTCTGTCAACCTTGTAAAGTTGATAAGAAAATGATAAAACAATGTATAGTACATTGATGTAGCACGCTTCGCATTATTACATTAAAGCAATAACACCTGCACCCAGCAGTAACATTCCACGGACAAACCTGAGACAGTTTGTTACTTTAACCTTAGCAACTCTGTGGCTTTAACATCAACAGTGTGGAAATGCATCAAACTAGAATGTGAAATCAGTCCAACAGCCACATGTGATTGTTGAATCTACTTCCCTTCAGAGACATACCTACATTTAGGAATGTAAAAGTGCTGTGAGGGCCAGCCGGAAATGTGGATGTTTTTCTGGGATAAAGACCCTGTTTCTCATGAGNAAATACAAAATAGTTGAACATTGAATATTTGACAATGAAATCACAGACGGTGGTTTTCCATCTTCATTTTTCTAAGCTTCACTGAAGAGGGGCATCCCATTGGGGCTGACAAGTGGTTGGTTCATGGAGGATGGTGAGTTCAGGCGTTGGCTCAATAGGGTTTCTGAAGGGTGGAGTTGCCAGAGACCACTGACAGTCTACAATGTGTCATCAGATTGAACTTTAGATTCAGTGATTGTTCACAGGAGTTCAATCATGCACCCCCCCCCCCCCCCCCCCCCCCAAGTAACAGCAAGGGGTGTAAGTTCATGATCTCTGTCCAAACTTGATGATTTGTCTTTGAAGCTGAAGTATATCAGACCGCAGCCACTGTAGCCTGCCTTTTAAAATGAGCTGACATGACAATATCATGTACTTTGAGGTGCTGACATGGATGTCTGACCACAATGTCTAACATGTGTGTTTCCATTTACAGACACGTATTCAGCTGCAGATATTTAAAGTCAGATAACATCCATGCACTTAGCACGTGGTTCTACCTCACTACTTCCTCAGCGTTTATTAAAAGCATGAATCATACAGAGCATCTGAAAAGGAGAAGTCTTCAAAATGGTCTCATAGTTGAGGGTCTGATCGACCAAAGGAGGAAGACTGCCAGCATGACATGATCTGCTTTTCCCATCAGTGTGAATGACACTGCCCATAAGCTTCTCTTTATGACAGATCACAAAGCATGTGAGGGTTTTCATAGTTCTATAACTTAAGCACATTAGCATGAGTTGGACAAGAGGATATATCATCCTGCTGTATTTTCATGATCACAATATTTTTGGATCACCACCATCGATCATGATGATACTTTGTTATTGATACTATACACAATATAAGAGATAACTCATTGATCCACCAAAGCCCTAGGAGCAGGACAAAGATGCCCTTTCAAAGTGATGAACATGCAATATTTGTATTCTCTTACCTGCAGTTTATTGTCTCACATCCATCACTTCAGTATGCCCTTAATAACCCCAGGTCCAAAAAGCGTGTCAGAGTCCTTCCATTCATTCACTGTGCACAAGTCTGTTACTCAGACAAACCCACATCCTCGGCCGGGGTGAGCAGTGCATATAGAAAAAAGTTAAATCCAGCCGCCAGTGTCTTGTTGTATTCACGTTCTACGCTCACAGACTTCTGTACTTCATACACAACACACTGCTGCTCACAAACAGAGCAAACAGGAAGTGTATGACAGGGGTGCATGTGAGCACAATGAAAGAGCCTGCTGATGTGTGAAGGTGGGAGGCGGTGTGTGTGTGTGTGTGTGTGTGTGTGTGTGTGTGTGTGTGTGTGTGTGTGTGTGTGTTTGTACATGTGTGTCTCAGAGGTTGCATGTGGATTGTGAGGGGATGTTGGCCCCAGGAGAGGAAGTCATCTGTCTGACGTGTTTGTTTTCATGGTTATTTTCATGCTTTTGGGAGCGAAGTGTCTTTGTTTGGATGTTGTGGCTTTGTTCATTATTTTCAAGAGCAAGGAAATTATTTGTAGCACTGTACTTAATTGTCTAAACACAAAGAACAAATAGGTGTGTGTCTGTGTGTGACCGTGTATGTATGTGTGGGGGAACACATAAACCCTCACCATAAAACATCAGCAAATACTTATTAAATGTTATGACAAAGCTCTTTTTTTTTCATCCATAGCCAAAATTTCCAGTGTTCTTCTCTCAACAACTGTTTGACATCTGACAAGATACTAACAGTATTACTTTTCCTGTTTTTAAATTATCGTCGACATTTGCATTTCAGATGTTGTTATTGTAACAGCTAAGTTCTGTTATCTTCAAGGGTTAAAGATAAGCAGCGGCTTCAAGCACAAATAGTTTCCTTGAAGCTGATAGTGCTCTCCATAATTAAATTTTGACCCAAGGATAAAATTTGCATATTTGAGCACCTGCACAAAGCCAATAATAATGAAACTGCGCTCTACAAGCTGCACTCTCATCTGGGACCACAGACCCCAACAGTGACATACTACAAAAAGGTATTTACGTGAAACTGGATTCAATGGGCTATAACATTTCTAGAAGGTCATCAAACACGTCACAACCCGTGAATTCAAAGCCTCCTAAAAAAGAAAAAATCCCCCGTAGTTATTTCCTCCTAAAATGCTAAAAATGCCCATAAAGCGCTTACCCAACTTAAAATTAAATACTGTTCTTGATCCATTTGGAGCACATACCAAAGTTTGTTCTCTCCGTAAAAGTAACACTGAACCTTACACCTCAAACTTATTGTAACAATAATTATAACAAAATTACAGAAATTACTTTGATCATAATAATCATACAGTCACCCTTTGATTATTCTGATTAAAAGTTTTGATCATTTGACAGCATTCAAAGCTGCACATGGAAAGATGGAGGTGTGAACTGGAAACTCAGATAAGGCAATAGAATCAAGTCTTATCTCTTTTCAGTTCAAATCTTATAATGGCTGCATATGAAATGACTATTCTGGGGTTATTTTTCAGTGCATTGCATTGTTTCTTCATGTTCAGGGTCTGACTTTGTCACTGGGGTCTCAATAGGGTCCTTGCTGACACTGTTGTCAAGCTCAGGCCCTAATGATGTAGCAATTGTAACACAGAAAAGATATGTGCAGAAATGTTTGAAGGAAGATAAATTACAAGCCAGAAAGGTGCACAGACTGATCACACAAAGGTAAAAAGCCCTAAGAAAGTGGTGAGACATGTTTTCCATGGGCAATGACAGCTCGACTATTATTCTCCTGTCAGCCACAACAGGGTCCAGAGAGCAGGTCTTCATATCCAGTCTATTGAGTCACTTCCTGTCAGCAGCAGAGAAGAAGAAGATGGTTGATGCTACGACAGAGTCAAAGAAAAACTTCAGAAGAGTCCACAAGAGAAGGCACCTGAGTCTCCTGAGTCTGCTTTCTCTTTTCTTGTAGAGTGTTTAAGATTTCACCATTTCAATGAATATAAAGATGACCATAGTTCACCAGTCTGAGAGATTTATTTGAAATTCATCACCATGGTTATCTGGACAAAAGGGGAAGAAAGCTCATCGTGGGGATGAGAAGATGGACTTCAACTCTGCTGGAAATGTGAATGTTTCAGCAGAGCTGAAGGCAGAGAGGGTGAAGAGCCAACGTCTGCAGCAGGAACTGGATAAGATCAGAGGTGCTCACCAAGAGCTGGGAGTCCTGTACCAAAATGAAATGCGTGCAGCCAAGATGGAAGTGAACTCTCTCCAAAAACAGGTGGAGGCTCATGCTGCCAAGGTGTCCCAGGACCAGGCCACCATGGCAGCTATGACAGCTGAACACAAAGCCCTGCTGCAGAAGATGACACAGGAGACTCAGAGTNCAAAGCTTCACAAGATCAGGCTGCTTTTGTGTCCCTGAAAGCTGATCACGATGCCCTTCTTCAGAAGACAGCAAAGGACAAGTCAACCATGGAAGCCATGACAAAAGAGCACAGTGCCCTTCGTCAGAAGATGTCAGAGGAGAGACAAACCTACCAGGCTAATATCCGATACGCTGAGCAGGTGTTAGGGCGTCTACAGGGGGAGAATCAGCAGCTGAAGAACGCCAACAACGACAAAGCTTCACAAGATCAAACTCCCTTCTCATCCCTTCAGGCTGAATACCAAGCTCTCCTCGAGAAGACAGCGGAGGACAAAGAGAAGTACCAAACAGATTTACTCAACGCCAGACAGACGGTGGACACCCTTCAACAAGAGCTGCACAAACAAATGCAGGCTCATGCTGACAAAGTGTCCCAGGACAAGGTCACCATGGACGCTATGACCCAAGAGCACAAGGCCCTGCAGCAGAAGATGGCAGAGCAGAGCCAAAACTACCAGGCCAACATCAAGTATGCTGAACAGGTGTTACAGTCGTTACAGCAGGAGCTCCAGAAACAGAAAGACGCCAACAATGTTTCCCAGGACCAGTCAGTCATCGTGTCCTTCAGAGAGACTACGAGGAGCTTAAAGCCAGGACCAACGCCAGTGTGGAGCGATTCAACGCTGCCATGCAAGAGGAGAGGAAGAAGAACAGCGTCCTCCAAGTAGAAATGGAGAGATACAAATCAGCTCACCAGAGACTCACACAGAGACAAATGCTCCTCCTCCAGAACATCAATCAATCTGGAGGAAACCCTGGGACTTCCTAAGGCTGAGACAGCCTCAGAGGTGGAGGACTGGTCCACTCCTCCCCTCTCCACCCTCGCAAATCCCTATCCCCCTCCCTGGCCCTTTTTTCTCCTCCATGAAAAAAATTAATTAGGACCATGACACAAAGTCTCACAAAAGGGGAGGCATGGAGGTGCAGTGGTTAGCTCTGCTCCTCACAGGAAGAACCTGCTGACCAGCTGGTGTCTCTCTGTGTGGTTTGTATGTTTTCCCCATGCCTCCGTGGGTTTTCCCCCGGATGCTCGGGTTTCCTCCCACACATCTAAAAACATGCAGATTAGGGTCATACATTAAATTTTCTTTCTTTTTTTTGAAAATTTTAAAAGGCACTGAAAAAAGAAAAAGAAAAAAAAAACAATAAAAAATAAAATAAAAAACAAAAAGGTATTCAAAATCCAGTTTCAATTATATGTAACAAAATTTCCATGTTGTCATGTGAGGTGTTAAAAGACTTGAGACTGTAAGGTGGTGGTATCGATCATCAAGCATGATAAGTTTTTCCTTTGAAGGTTTCAGCTACTTTTTCCATTCATCACAACTTCAACAACACCTACAAAGATGATTTCCTGTTACATTTTAACAGCAATGGCAAAGAAAACTCAGAGTTAACTCAGTGTACTACCTCATTGTATTAAAGGATAAATGATAGGATTAATAGAGCTTTTCAGGCTAAATGTGGTGTTGTTAAACTATAAATGAGGTCTTACAGTGTGAGTCTCAAAATATTCCTGATGTTTCTTTTTCAAATACGCTAATGGGAGAGTGAAAAGTATCAATTTCACTTCCTCATTCCTGCTTTGAATGTCACTGACTAGAGATATCCTGATCTTAAGTATTTGATTTGGGCTGATCCTGGAGTTTTTTAATTGATCGGTGTTAGGCATTTTTATTTGATCAGTTATATTAGCTGTCATTTAGCACAATTTGCTAATGGGTCAGTGTAACCGAGCACTCTAAGTCCGTCAACCTTGTAAAGTTGATAAGAAAATGATAAAACAATGTATAGTACATTGATGTAGCACGCTTCGCATTATTACATTAAAGCAATAACACCTGCACCCAGCAGTAACATTCCACGGACAAACCTGAGACAGTTTGTTACTTTAACCTTAGCAACTCTGTGGCTTTAACATCAACAGTGTGGAAATGCATCAAACTAGAATGTGAAATCAGTCCAACAGCCACATGTGATTGTTGAATCTACTTCCCTTCAGAGACATACCTACATTTAGGAATGTAAAAGTGCTGTGAGGGCCAGCCGGAAATGTGGATGTTTTTCTGGGATAAAGACCCTGTTTCTCATGAGCTCCAGCACCTACTGTTGTGAGAATGTAACTCTTCTCACATAGTACATTTTTTGGAGGGGGAGATCAGATCAACTTTTTTTTTTTTTTAGCACAGGGCTTTTGTTTGAAACATGACAACAATCAAAATTTGGGAACTCAGTTTGTAGTTTTGTGTCCAGAAGATGAGCAGACTTTCTGTTTCGTGTTACTCACAGCCCATTGCCCTGGACGTGTCCACCATGTGTAACGTTAATAAATCCTGGTTATATTTTACCCGTGCTCATCTACCAACTCCAACCTCACCAAGCAGAGCAAACATAACCCCGCTCTTCATTTTATTGATAAACTCTCAGGTTTGAACAGATCACTGCAGAATAACTGCTGCATGTGGATTAGAATGAACATTATCACAAACAACTCAACCCGTGTTTTGTCCTGTGCTCCATTACGCTCCTGTTGAGCTTTCTTCTGCTCCTCTGCCCTCTTTTCTCTTTGACGATACAACTCCAGTGTCCAACATTTCCACAAAACAAATCCAAGACACCATTTTCAGCAGAGGCAAAGATCATAGCAGATACCAAGAAATAAAATTTTAAAAAAATACTTGGGCACTGATTTTCTCGTTAAGAGAAATGTGTTACTTTAGACATTTATCTGGAAGTAAGACTATTTCAAGATCACTAAAAAGATTCCCTAAGGCCCTTCACAAAAAGTATGAAATGATTTTTCACTTTGAGGGATCTTAAACAGTTACGATCAAAAACAAGTGAATTGTTGTAATTACCTGGATTTCTGCATAAATTGGTCCAAATATATGTTCTGATCTTCACCTAACTTACACCAACTGATAAATAACACTTTGTAAAGTAAATGACCTGCAAATATTGATTTTTTTTTCCTGTGCTATATGTTCAAGCATAACTTTGATTTATTTCCAGAGTTAGGGTTTTACTCTTTAGTCTATCTGTCAAAGTCTGTGTCTTTGCTCAGTAGTGTACAGTGGGTCTATATTCCTGCTCGTTGGATAAACGCTGTTTTGCCTCCACCGCCTGGGTGAAACACACACTGCTTGATGAAAAAAAAAATTGGTTTTCTTCGTCCACAAGATGTCGCTGTTACCTCTGCTGACCTCATTCAACAGGTCCAGTGATTCATTAAAGACGAGACAGCTCCTAAAACACCAGTAAGAGACAAATGTGTTAATAAAAACTGGTCTTTGACTGCGTAAAACAAAATGTTTCTGTCAGTTAAAGCCTTTCACATCATAATGTTTCCACAAAAAGTAGCTGGAGCTTTCCTGGCGAGCAGTTTTGGCACGCGTAATCGTTCAAAAATGACTTTATTCTTTTAAATATTCAAAGTACGCAACCATTTTTAAATCTAAGCTTTTGAATTTTTAGAAAACACATTGTGAGTGTTTTATGGCTCATTTGATGTTCTCTCTTTAGACCTTTGAGAGAAATATCATGGTTTCAACGCTGCGCCACCCAGACAATTACGGTAACTGTCACAAATCCTCACAACGCGTTTCCGTTTTCTGCTTTTACAGCCTTGTTCCAATTATAGCTATGTTTAATTATTACATCAAATGTAGTGTTTATAGTCACAAATTCACAAATTTCCACCTTGCGTAAGTGTGGGAAATGTTCACCATTATTCAGGTTTTATCAAAAAAGAAGGAAAACAGTGAGGGTGACGATGGGTTTTTATTTAATGGAATGCTTCAGAAGCAACACTTCATGTTTGTGTCGCGGATAGTTCAGGGGAAAGTGAGAAATCCCAACAATGCATCAATCGTGGTAGGCAGCTTTCCCTCTAATTTGCGTCAAACTGTGAGACCAACTGTGAGACGCGCCACCAGTGGATGTCGTTGTTCCTCTTGGCGACACCTCGCCCACCCCTCAAGATTCAAGATGAGCTGGTCTTAAAGCTGTGCCAAGCAGGAATCGGGAGAGAGAGAAAGAGAGAGAGAGTGAGTGAGAGAGCGTGTGTATGTTAGAGAGAGGGGAGAGAGAGAGATGGTGTAAAGCCCGGCAGCAGGAGTGGGACTTGCTATAAGGACAGTGAGGTCTCGTATAACCCAACCGCTGCTCTGTTTTTACGCATCAGATTGAAGAAACAAACATTTAAACACGGAGGAGCTGAGACTGAAGAAAAGTCTCCACGCACATCGCCACTGCTTGGATAACATTTGAAGTCATTTTCAGGTAAAGATTTTTTGGGTTTAAAAGGTTTACTTCAAAATCTTTGTCAGGGAATGATTCCTTCCTGTAGGTTTTACATTTCTGATCCATCATCACCAAACTTCTCTCTCTTTCTCCTCACTGCGCTCCCTCCTCTCCTCCTTAGCGGCAGACCCACTCGGGGACCTTTTACCATGACACGGGCTGTGGATGCTGCTCTGACTCTCCTCCTCGCCGTGTCACTCTCGTGCCGGAGCGTCCTCGGCGGATACGGGATGAGCCTGTTCGCGGCGCAGACCTCCCCCCCGGACCCCTGCTACGACGAGCACGGCAACCCGCGGCGCTGCATCCCGGACTTCGTCAACTCCGCCTTCGGGAAGGAGGTGAAGGTGTCCAGCACCTGCGGCAAAGTGCCGAGCCGCTACTGCGTGGTCACCTCAGCGGAGAAAGGAGACGAGAGGACCAGGAACTGTCACACATGCGACGCCTCGGACCCCAAGAAGTACCACTCTCCTGCTTATCTTACAGACCTCAACAACCCGCACAACCTCACGTGCTGGCAGTCAGAGAACTTCATCCAGTACCCCCAAAACGTCACCCTGACTTTGTCTCTGGGGAAGAAGTTTGAGGTGACTTACGTGAGCCTGCAGTTCTGCTCACCTCGGCCTGAGTCCATGGTGATTTATAAATCCATGGACTATGGGAAAACGTGGGTCCCCTTTCAGTTCTACTCCACACAGTGCAGAAAGATGTACAACAAGCCGAACAGGGCCGTGATCACGAAGCAGAACGAGCAGGAGGCCGTGTGCACGGACTCGCACACCGACATGTACCCACTCACCGGCGGCCTCATCGCCTTCAGCACCCTGGATGGAAGACCCTCCGCGCACGACTTCGACAACTCCCCGGTGCTGCAGGACTGGGTCACAGCCACGGACATCAAAGTCATCTTCAGTAGGTTGCACACTTTCGGGGACGAGAACGAGGACGACTCGGAGCTGGCCCGGGACTCCTACTTCTACGCCGTGTCAGACCTGCAGGTCGGAGGGAGATGCAAATGCAACGGGCACGCGTCCCGGTGCGTAAAGGACCGGGATGGGAGTCTAGTCTGTGAGTGCAAGCACAACACCGCCGGGCCCGAGTGCGACAGGTGCAAACCTTTCCACTACGACAGACCGTGGCAGAGAGCTACTGCGCGGGAGGCCAACGAGTGCGTGGGTAAGTCCACTCTCACTCTTCTAAGCTTCCTTTTTCTGCTGAGCTGCTTTTTATGCATTTTATTTTCACTACCTGTGATGGTGGAAATATTAAAAGAAATCAGAAAATGAAACAGGGACGTTAGTGAAACTGTGCCACTAAAAATCGTCTAAAAGGATCTTTGAAATAATAATTTGATAATAAAAAATCATAATTTTGATCACAATAATTTGAGAACAAAAACAGCCTTATTTCTTTTCCCTTTAAACCGAACCGCAGCAGCCACATATTTCCCCTCCATATTTTGGCGCACATCCACCAGATTGGATAAATACGCGTTGAAGTCACATGCAACAAGTAAATGTAATTTGACAGTCCCTATGGCTTGCTACAGGCCATAATGGATCTTTTAAACCACCTCAAACGAAACCACAGATCCCAGTCATCCACAGCAGGAACGTTTCTTCACCGCTGCAATAAAGCCATGTATTTAATCCATCGGAGCAACTCCGCAACAAACACACCGCAGTGCTAATGAAAGACAGAGCTGTAATTAAATCATCATTATTCTCAGTTATTATCCATGCTAAAAATCCCTGCGAAGGAATGTATGTAAATGTTCGATTTGGTAATGAAAGATAAAATATTTTATTCTTCACTACAATATATTATGAGTTCATTTAATTTATATTTATGTGTAGAAATAGATCCAGAACGTCAATTTAAATTTAGCTTTCTGTTTTTAATTTCTGTCAAGGCTATATTGTCTTCTAAGTAGAATGGAAAATAAAAAAATAATAATTTTTATAGTTCAAATATATAAATGTTGTGTAGTTTTCTTGTTCAAATGGTCAAATAAGACGATAAATAGACGTTGAGGAATATTTGTACTCAGGATTGTATGAAATTGATCTCAGAAATGTAAGCAGGTGCCCAAAGTGCTACATTTTGCTGAGACATGTCTACAGGAGTTAAATTGTGTTTTTATTTTAATTTTTTGCCCTTGCAAATCACAAACTGGTTGCCAGGTTTGTGTCATTTGTGATGTAGTGTTTAAGATGCTGGGGAAAAAACAATATGAGTACTGAGTATCTCTCAGTGGTCCAATTTCCCAAACTGTGGTTTTAGGTGTGCATCTGTTCTCAATATCCAAGCTGTTGTTGGTCTTTCTGGAATATTTGCCTTTCTTGAGACGTATTGATGAACTTTGTCACTTTGAAATAATGTTTGATAAGCTCTGAATTGAAAAAAGTGCAAGAAACAAGGGACTTTGAATGACTTGTTAGAGCAGAGAGACAACCAGAGAAACAGAAAAATTCTTTTGATAGAAGTTTAACCTCTTTAACAAAAAAGAAAAGAAAAAAGAAAAGAAAAAAATCAAGCAACAAAAGCTCATGCCTCTCTGCTGCAAGTCTACAGGAAAATAAAAGTCTGATACTACTGAAATGACACAGCAGCTGTTTAAAAGCTTTTGTTAAGCTGCTGTTTTCTGTCTCTGTAACTTGGACTTTTTCTTACATGCAGGCATTAAGATGCACTAAATCAACTGGCATAGTTTTATTGGTTTTATTGAAGTATGCACCATCTGTTTACACTATGTGGCTCTTAATGCGCTCATACTCACTGACTAAGTCTTTTCTCTTATTTTTTCAACTGGGGAAAAAATGTGGAGATTAAAGAAAAAACTCAAAAGAGAGAACAAAATGAGGGATGTAAGATATTTGTATTTTGAGCAATTATGTGGCTAAATAAATACACAAATAATAAGGATAAGAAATTAGAAATTGCAAATAGGTTTAACAGAAGAAAGTTTGGATAAATAGTTAAACACAACAAAAGAAGAATATGTGTTACATAATATACAGCTAATCAAAATGGGCTGTAAGCGTCTTGTATCACATCTCTCTAATAGACAGAATTTAGTGTCACTGCCCTTTAGTGGATGTATCCAAGTGTTTCTGTATGCAGGTCTGAAACTGCACTTGGGGCCTGGTATGTTGTGTGCTCTTGACATGTTTGACATTTCCTGAGCCTTCGGAAGAGATGCGGAAAAAAATAAAATCGTAGTAATTCAAAAAGAGAGAAATATATCAAAGAAAATTGAAGACGCAGGTGTGTCTTTTTTTTCTATTTTCTCTAAGAGCACTTCATTGATCAGTCCATCAGGACCTCATTCGACTTATTGACTCTCAGGGTAAAATAAAACTTAAAATGCAACAAGCTTAGAAGTCTTCATCCAGAGGATGTTTCTCCAGGTAAAGACAGTTATCTTCAACATCACGTTTCATAAAGATGGTGAAACTATGTCAACCGGCTGCAGTCAGAGAGAGCCGAAGTAACATCCTCTCTATGCAAATTTACTGTAAATGTAATATTTTTGCCCCCCAGTTTTCAGGTTTGTGCGGTTTACTTGACGTGTTGAGTGAAAAAGAAGAGAAAGAAGAAGCAGGGACGGTGTCTTGAATAATTCAGGGAGATTAGAAAAGGAGCTCGGAGGCATGCAGAATGAGGGGACCGACTGCAGCACAGAGAGAAGAGCAGGGCCGCAGGGAGGGGTGGAGGACGACAGTGGTGGAAATAAAAGAGATGTAAGTGAGAGAGAGATGAGGGGAACGTGTGAGCGAGAGGAACAGGGAAGTAACGGTGACGTTTCCATGGCCTCTGGGCCCGCAGAACATCTGAGATGAAAATGTGAAAGTGGATGAACAATTCTTCTTTCCTCCACTTTGATAATTACAGTCCGTGCACTGATGCTGTGACATACACCGAAGGTGACTCGACTCGTTGTGATTTGCTGCAGTTCCCCACTTCATGCTTGTTTGTGCATGAAGAGTCTTTCACAAATCAGCCTGCTGCACAAGTACTGGAGCCACCGTGTTGAAACCTTTACCGTTGAGCTCACAAAGCTCTCAGATGTTTCTCAGGTGAAAGAAAAGTTGTCACAACTGATTTGATTTCCATTAGATTAATTGTGTCTTGAAGCTACATCCCTTTGCAATGAAGTACAATTATTTCTATGCCCTGTGAAAAATGGGTGCATATTCATCTCCTCACATCCTTGAAGGCAGTAAATTTGTCACTGGTTTCCAACTGGTTTACCTGTTAAATCCTTAAAAAGGTTCAGACAATTCTGCAAAAACTCCAATCAGCCGTCACAGCATTTGCCAATTTCAAGATTTTAGATTGTTTGAGTCAATAAATAGACTAAAAAGATAGTTTTCAACCTTTTTTCAGTGAGCTTCAGCTTTCATCAGTCAAACTAATGGGCAAAGATTGTACAAAAAATGAAAAACTGAAACCATTAAAAATTAAATGGAAAGAGTGAAGAAAGTGTTCTTATCGTCTCTTAACTATTTAATTTTAACCCTTTTTTAGTTTTAAGAAAAACTACAATCAAAGTATTAGATGCTGGATTTTCCCATTGAGATTAACAAACAATTAGTTGTGTTGAAAGCAGACAGCATTTACTCACACATTGGAAGGAATGATGTAAAGCGAAGGGGCATTTATGCAACATAAAACCCCATCAAGGTTAAAAAAGACCCATTATCCATCTAAGCTGCTTATTATCTGAGTAAAAACTAGAAATACATGTTTGCCTCGTGCGTAAATCTCAGGATGATTTAATGGTTTTAATCAACCTTTGAATCAGGAGTTAAAAACAGCCGAGAGTAAAACTGATGCAGTTTTCCAGTTAAGTGCGTATCTTTAAGCTCTGTCTGCAGATAGGAGTGTACTTACTTTTCATTCAGTTCACATGAAGCCACATTTGGATGAAAGATGTTCTTTGGCTTTCCTCTCTGTCACGTCTGTTGGTACCTGTCAGCTACAACTGAAGGCCTGGTGAATGTTTCACAACCTTGCCGTGATTTTATGAACCCGCATGCTTCATCTTCAAAGGTTCAGACAGGATGTTTTGTTGGTCTTACTCACAACAAACAAAGAAATTAAGAAGCTTTGCATTTTTGCAGTTCTTCTATCACCACTTTCTCTCCTTCAGACAGCTCTGATCTCTTCCTAATGACATGCACATGATCACATACAGGCTCCTTTTTTTTTTAATTCAGGTCTTTAGTCGCCAGTTCAAACAGGAGAGGAATGGCCTCTCACTTCAAGACAGAGCCCTTATCACTGTTTATGGCTCGTTTTGTAAACGTGCTGCAAAAATAAGTCGCTCGTGCTCCAGAGGACTGGCTTGGCCTTCTGTTTTACATTTTAGGACCTGTTGTATCTCTCGAACAGACAGAAACATGGCCACTGAGCCAGCACACACTGTAAGCAAAGCTGACGGTACAGTATATCAACCAGAGACAGGAAGAGACAGCCAGAAAAGATACACACACACACACACACACACACACACACACACACACACACACACACACGCACACACACACACACACACACACACGCACACACACACACACATACAGCAAGAAGAAATTGAAAACTCACTGCAGCTTGTTCTGTTAACAGGAGTTCTTATTGTGCTGTCAAACGTCTGTACATTGCCAACGCTCTTTGTGAATTATTCATGCTGGGAGTATTTTCGTTTGTGTGTGTGTAAGAGGGGATTTCAGGTAAAAGGCCAGGCACACTGCCTGTTGCTTATTCTATAGAAACTCATAAGGCAGTGCCTTTTATTTCAATGACAGGGAAAACAAACACTGACAGAAACACGAGTGAGGCAGGTGGCTTGTTTCTACCTTAGGTGTTGTGCTGAATTGGATAAACTGAACTGAACCTAACTTTGTCTGAGTTTGGATGATGCAAAGACACGGGACCTTTTACTCTATGTTGCCAGTTTCAGCCTACCTATCAGTTTAGCCAACCATGCTCATACAGGCAAAACTTGTAGGTTCAAAAACTCAAAAAATGAATAGAAAAGGAGACTATTCAGACCAAAGCCTTTTTTTTGAATCAGGATATAAAAAAGCTCATTTTTGCCATAATTCAGCCCCTATTGGCTCAACGTGTTTGTGGTTTCCAGTGTTTCTACAGCCAGCCACAAGTGAACTCAGTTTTCTTCTGCACAAGCTTCACAAGACGTTGCTACTTCTTTTTAACCATGTACAACCTAAAAAACGATGGACGACATAACAGCTCTCCAAAAGTGAAGCCAAAAGAATTACCCCTCCTGGGTGGATTGTAGGTCATCAAGCCCAAACATGTGGTTGAATTATTTAGAAAAACAAAACAAGCAAACAAACAAACAAAAACAATAGATAAATAATTCATAATTGGTCTTCCTCTGTAAAAACAATAAAGTTGTGTTCACTTAAAATTCCAAGGCAACTGTCAGCACTGTTTTTATTTTTAGTTTTGAGGCGAACTAAAAATCTTGCATTTGAACCAACGAACACACTTTTGTTGAGGTAACTAATTCCAAGAATTACGAAAATGAAAACACAAGCATTATCAGATTCTCTGACTTTCTGATTGGTGGACCATGACTTCACTACTAACCTACATACTCCCAGTGGTTTGTGTCCAACTAACTGATCAATTCATTATCAGTTGAGCAACTGTAAAGCTAATTATAATAATAACAATAACAATAATATTAATAACAACTTCAGTTTATATAGTGCCTTTCATGGAACTCAAGGTCGCTTTCCAAAGGGTAGAGGGAACAAACAAAAAACCAAACTAGAGTTTTAGTACAAAATTGGAGCAAAAATCCTCTCCTTTATGGGGATAAAATATACATGGAACAGGAGAGACGGTTGCACATATGGGAAACTGAAAATGTAGATAAAGACCCCTGTGGATCTGAGTTGAAGACCCCGTTCTTTGCTGAAAAAAAATCAGTTATAGCCTCAAACCTGTTTTAAGGTTCTGCCAACTCAACTTGTAAAGTATGACCAACTTTATACAACAACCATAATAAAAGTAGTTAAGACAACTACTTTAACAAATTATGAGATTTTTGTTTACCAAACAAAAAAAAATCATTGTCAGATCATCAATTTTAGGCTTTTGCTTTTTACAACATTATCAAGCTGCACCTGTGACAATTGAGGGGCAAAACAGGAACTTAGGCACAGAGAAGTCCAGGTCTAGGTCAGTCCATGTAGGCAAACAAAAAAAAATCCAACAAGTCAAATCCAAGAGTTAAAATCTAATATTCAGTCCAAAGGTCATGAAACAGGTCATCAAACACGAGGAATGCCAGGCTGAAACGTATGAACACACTATGGTGTCAATGAAAATGCAGCAGAGAGTTGTTGAGAGCACAGAAGAATATATAGATGTACACTTATATGGTCCAAGCTGATGACAAAAGAGGCACAGGTATACAGGGAAAAAGGGAGAAAAAAAAGATTTATTGAAGTTACAGTGCCCAAACTAACAAGAAAACCAAGACTTCAAAATAAAACAGGAAGTGAACGCAAAACACATAAGAACATAACACTACAGCAGCATGTGCAACAGGTTACCAGTGAAAAGGTGGAATGACCAAAGGTTGTTGTACTGTCGATTAATTAGAGAGTCTACGCACACACACACACACACACACACACACACACATACACACAAAAAACACAAAAAATCCATCAATCAGTCCAGTATTAGATGTTAATGCCGTCTTGAGGGTGAGTTGAATAAGTTATAGGAAGCTGAGCGGGCAGGATGTCAGTGCTTCAGCTCCACCAGCTCATCCCTTTTTTGACTCTTTACTCCTAAAGTATCATCTGATCAGTACGTCAGAGCCAATCACAGAGCACATTCCTGCATCAATATCCTGCAATGGGAGGAGTTAGAGGCAGTCATTCACCTCATTAAATTGTTCATTGTTTTTTTTCTTTCATAAAAATAGGTTAATGGCAGTGAGGTTTATGACCGTGGTAGAATTCAGTTCCTGGACTGCAGATCGTCACTAGACCTGGGTCAAAGGTTTTGGATTCTCTGGTTCCACAGAGATATCAGTGTAACTGTTTTAAACACTTTTCTAAGAAAGCGTACAATCCCAGGCGTATGAGCTTTCATAATCACAATGATTTAGCCTCAGTTGGAAGCTGTAGCCGTTACACACGATGCCTATTCTATGGAGTTTGCTGCAGTACGGAGGATCTTGAAGCCATTAATGTCTGAGTTTTTGGCTGCAGCCCTTATGAGCTGGAATTTTTGGAGCTAGCTGATGCTTGTCATGAGGCCTGTTCAAGAAACAATTACATTTTGATGGAGCTCCACGTTCTCACAGATAATACGATGTGACAGGCCTTTGAAGAGGAGAAATGAGTTTATAGAAAAGGGGTTCGAGAATAATATACAGATTGGACAGGCAGTTAGCACACAACACATCAGTTTGAAAGTGTTTGTGCTGAGAGAACTACAAGGGAGGCTGCCACTGATCATAAAAGTAAAAATAAAATCCAAATACATGTGTAAGTGTGTTTTTCTGGAGCTATCTGCATGTTGCTTTGTATTAGTCTCCAGTGGAAGGAGATCATTTACATTGCGGTCAGTTTTACTGCCGCTGACAAAGCCCAGGTCGCTCTGCTCGGGGGTGAAGGAATGTGTTCACATGTCAGAAAAGACAAAACCTGCTCTGAAATTTCACAGCCTTGGTGTCTGTTGTTGAATTCAGGCTCCTTTGGGCAAAGTGAGGATTTCTGCGGCCGCGCTTTTGTTTCATTGCTTTGGCTTCGCACTTAATGCAACACAGACGCAGCTCATAGTGTGAGTCCACGTTTTCAGTGCAGTGTGCGGAGTCAGACCTCGATGCTGTTTTTGAGACACAGTTTGGTCAGGAGCCATACAGACTCTAAAAGAAAATCATATTGTGTTACTCTGCTGGCGTCTGGCCTGGACTCACTTCCTCTTGTCACCATCGCTGGTGCTTCAACTCACCGTGGACTGTAGCTGCTTTATCACAACATCCAGGAAGGGTCAGATTGTCACTGTGATTGTTTTCATTCTGCATTTCGTCTTGATCAGAAACATCAGTGCTGCACACCTGTAGGTTAAAACTCTTGGTCTTTGTCGCACTTTTCCAGCAGCTGGTGATAATTGCTCCGGCCTCAGTGAACCAAAGCAGATCTTTTCCTCTTCCTTCCATCCTTGCAACACAGAACTCCACTTCCGCATCTTGTTTTTACGCTGTCAGGTGGAGCCTGCAGAGATAAGTCTTGGCGCAGCGAAGATTTTCAACAATCTTAATAATCTCTTTCAAACCACAGACATGAAGCGGGGTTTCTCTTACAGCGTTGACAGCTGTTTCATTATTTTCATTGGAAGGCGCGCTCTTTGAGTTCGATCTGAGCTCCATCCTTGAGGGCAAAATGTTAAATGCATTACAAATTCACTGAAATGGTGTTAGAACATGACTACATTGACTCACAGATGTGCAAAAGTCTGAATAGGTGATGCAGAAAAAGGTGTTTGGAGGACTCACTTATGTATACACACAGCATTCAACACGTTGTCCTCATCTTTAATTCCTGCAGCGACAGACTCATCGTGCTGTTCATACCTGCCTCCACTCTGCTGGTTATCTGTTTATATTTTGTGTGCATGCTTGTGTGAGAGTTCCCGAGCGTCTTTCTTCACCACCTTGACATGATACGGTGTATTTATTTTGCTGAAGTGTGTGTGTGTGTGTGAGAGAGAGAAGGTTGCACAACTTGTCTGAGAGAGTCTTTTAATCTGCTTTGTCTGCCTGCAGGTGTTTACACGACCTGTTATTCTGTCAGAGACGTGAGCGGCTCTTCAGCGCCTGTGGAGGCATCTGTTAATGAATTAATTGGCGACTTGATGCCAGAGTGAAAGCTTGTCTCAGCCCAGGGAGTATATGTATGTGTGTATGTGAGTGTGTGTGAGTGTATGTGTGTGTGTGTTGTGGGTTTGGCAGAAACCACAGGATAAGTGTGTGTGTAATGGAAAGGTTTGGTTTGAGCAGGTACCACATGATTAGGGATAATCAAAACCAACAGCAGACAGCACCAGCTTGTGATCACACATTAGACTGACTCGTGAATCAGCGCCTGCAGGGCTCTCGTACCATCAGCCGCACTAACACTACGAGAGATGACAGATGGGAATAACGCAGGACATATTCTGTGCAGTTTTACTGGAAATTAATCTTAGGAAATGTTCGAACATTGTTCTAACTCCCAATCTGGGATTTGGGGTTGTGTTATAAAAAAGAGAAAAAAGAACTTTGTTCTTATTTTATTGGGTTTAGCTGGCTGGCTGGCTAACAAACAGCTGGACACAATCTACACATAAACAACAAGCAGAGTTTAAATGGTTATTACAATAAATGAGAAGGACTTCACAGATCACAGAGGACATGTTTGTGATTCATCCTTGGAGGAACTGTTTGGAGAACTCAAATATTGTCCCAATTTAGAGACATAAAGGAGACTTTTGCAATAGCTTTCTCATCACCTTCCCTTTAAAGAGGGGGTATTGTAATTTTTTAGGCTTCATTCTGTCTCTGTGGTACCATCATAGTAGCTTTACTTGATTTACAGCTCCAAGAAAATCTAGTTTCCTCTCACTACTGTCTAAGGCCATGTCCACATGTAGTCTGGTATCTGAGGAACCACATATATTTTTATTTGTCTGTCATTCACAAGAAACCACAGTTTTACGTCACTAAAAATGATTTTCTCTGAAAACTCCAGCCAAAGTGAAGATTTTTTTAATGCCGGGAAAACACCACTACCTATGAGTCTGGCATTCTTAGAGCCACAGATTGTTGTGGATGTGCTTGGTTAAGTATAGATGATTTTTTTGTGCACAATGAGGTGTTGATGATAGTGTTCTTAAAAACGAATGAGGGGGAATATTCATTTTTGAAAACACCCAGCTACATGTTGACAAGGCCTAAGAAAATCTTATTTCAGTCTCTGTCTTAAACACTTTGCTAGAGTTGCTGTCTCTTTACAGCTCCCTACCTCACAAACCACCCTTAACTCTGATTGGCCAGCCCTCTGGCAGACCTTATACGCAGACCTTGTCCTGCTGCTCCAACCTGGCCTGAACCAGTTAGGAGACTTTGTGTGATGACATCAGCACTTCAGCAAATTTTGTGAAGTTTACAAACAGATCAAGGATTTCTGCAACAAACCAACGTAGCAGTTTGAAGATCTGCACATATTTACCAAAAACATCCTGCATCGTTACATTTTTGAAATATGGGAAAGCATCATACCCCTCTTTAACCTCTTTTAAGTAGCAATAAAACATAATTGATGATCATGATTTAAATTCTTTTTGAGTTGCATCATGGGTGGCCAGTCAGATTTTAAAGGGGACATGCCATTGATGGAGTTCCTTTTCCAGCATGCTGGTTTCTGCAGAGGCCAGTGTTACTAATTCACACAGTCATCATATCTGAAACACATCGATGTAGCACCTCTATGATTCATTTCCATCAGCGGAGACAGACCAGAGCAGCTCTACTTGTTAAAAAGGGGTCATAATGGGTCCAGTAAACACAGTGAGAAAGTATTGTGAGTGAGTGAGTGAGTGAGTGTCTGTGTGAGGGCCTGGTCCTGTGCGTGTGTGGGATGATGTATTCTCAGGAATTGGCAGCTCCTAAGAGTTAAAAAGCGATGAGTGTGTGCGTAAATGTGAGACCTGATCCTGAGAGCAGGGCCAGCGGAGCTGTAGAAGATCAGGACTGATGACCTCAGCAGCTCTGTGTGGCAGAGGGTTACTGCACGGTTACCAGGAGGAGGGAGAGCTAATGCTGCCAAAGAAAATATATAATGTTGACTGGTAGCTTCGACAGAGAGCGCAAGAAATGAAGTAAAACCTTCACTGTGCCCTGGGCTGTGCCTGGCAGGAATTCACTAATGCAATATGAATGAAAGTTGAAGTAATATCCATGCCCTCTACATTACCTCCAGGTAGGAGAATCACATCTGAGAAAGCAGTGACGCTGCTGCAGCATGTGTTGTTTCATTACGCTCCGATTACTAAAGTCTGTTCACACTTTAAAATGAAAGCCTTGGCACAGCTTGTTACAACTCCACAAATCTCCTTGTTGCTGATGGAGCTCGAACAGCATCAACAACAACAACAATAAAAAGCAGATACTCGCTGGTGTGTGAGAAAAGAGAGAGAGGGAGAAAATGAAAGAGAAGGAGGCTTTTGTGTTTCCAGCAGCTCAGCGTTTGATTCAAGGTGAAAGTCCTGGCACAAACTTCTCTGGCAAGAGTCGCGCCGCTCGCCGACAGGACCACCTAGCGCGAGCGTGAGCACATCAGGCCTGAAGCGGGGGTCCTTAACACTCACAGCTAAAGATGATTAACGGCTGGACGCAGCTTCACCATGACACAGCAGCCTGTTGAGTAAAGCACAGCGTCCCCTGCTGTGAGAGGAACAAACAAACAGCTGACACCTGAATTGAAGGGGTAAATTGAAATGTCAAAAATTTGACTTTTTACATACAAAAGCTGCAAAAGTTGAAGATTTATTTCTGTCGTTACATCCTTTTATGGTTTATCTGGTGCTCTCTCTTTCTCCTTCACTCTCTCAAACACACACACACACACACACAAACACACACACACACACACACACACACACACGCACGCACAGAGCCAGAAAAAGGCACCTGTGACAGATCAAGCTGAGTTAAACAATTTCATTGTGCGTCAAACATGCTCACATGCTGCCACAAAACTTTCCCTGGAATTCCTTTTGTGTGTGTGTGTGTGTGTGTGTGTGTGTGTGTGTGTGTGTGTGTGTGTGTGTGTGTGTGTGTGTGTGTGTGTGTGTGTGTGTGTCACTTGTGTGTGCTGTTGTTGAATAGCTGACGGTGATTTATCACCACTGTCTTTGTCTTTCCCATATAAGTCATGGCACAGGCTGTGTATTGATGTGTGTGTGTGTGTGTGTGTGTGTGTGTGTGTGGCTGCCTGCAGGTCACCAGAGGTTTGTTGCAGCCTGTCGTCAAGGATGCCTGCAAGTCACACTCTTGTTTTTGTGTGTGTGTGTGTGTGTGGGCCTGTGATTGTCCTGGTAATACAGGGAGCTGAGAGTCATACATCAGCTTTTTTCCCCTCACAGAGTTGTACGTTTGCAGACGCACAGTTGACAGGGTTGCACAAAGACATCTCTGTCAGCAGAGGTCAGCATAAATTTGGCTCATTTACTGCAAAAAGATCTTAAAACTTTTGATTTCTAGCTGTAGGATATCTGATGATTTGTGTTTCATGCATCCTCAAAAGCACTGGAAGTCATGTCTGAAATTCAAGATTTTTGCCTCGTATTGGAGCCAGATCCCCCCAAGTAACCCCACTTTTAAGGTAGATGACATCACCCTCCTCCAGCAGTGTCACCGGCTGTTGTCTCCTCTTTGTTTGCTGCTTGTGTGAAGTGGAATGCAGGCTTCTGGAAGTGTGATTACAGGGTAAGTTTGCAGGGTCATCTCAATTTGCCAGGGGTGATCCCGGGTTAATCCATCACTCATTAGCTCCCACGGATAGCACACACACACACACACACACACACACACACACACACACACACATTCACACAGAGAAGGGTGAGGGGCTGTGAGGTAGCACTTTCTCTCAGTTTCTACTTGAAAACACAAAATGTTCTCCTTCATTGACTTTTAGAGAGGACAAAACAAAAGAAACGGAGAGAATCTGACAGACTAAAAGCCACGCTCTCTCTCTTTTTCTTCCTTATTAACCCTTCCTCCGTGCTGGCTCTGTTTCTCTGTGCTACAATGCAGCCGGTTAATTGAGTTGGGCTCCAGCCAAGAGCAGAAGGAAACTCAGAAAAGAGCGGATTTAGGTCCTTAAGTGAAGAAAAGACGCATAGGGACATATAGGGACAAAGAGAGAGAGAAAGAGGACGAAGTTAATGACAGAGAAAAGAGCTATTTAAGGTGTTTTTTTCCCCCAAGAGCCCAGGAACGTTTAGTCCTTAGTTTAACATTTCAAGCACCACATGGTTCCAGTGGTCATAAGTTTGACTGTTTCCATCAAATTGAAAACTGAATATGATCATGATTAAGTAAGTCAGGCCAGTAATGTATGAAGTAAAAAAAATGTAACTGCAACACATCGCCAGACCAGTGGAGGGCAGTAAGACAGCAACCGAGACCAGGATATTGGGCCTGTGCTGGTTATGATCGTGCTCGATTGCACCAAGATGGATTTATTGACACTTGGAAGGAGACAAAACTGTCTTTTTAAAAAGTCTAAAACATCTTCAATCGGCAAAACACTGAGCTACTCTAGATTCATGCTGCGGTCAGTCAGCACTTCACACTTTGCACACTGAGTGGTCACTCTGGTTGATCATTGCATTTTCCATCTCCAACAGGTGCCACCAACGGCTGTTTGTGACTGTTACGCTGCGAGTATGTGCTGCAGATATAATGTCAATCTCATAGACTGTTAAAGACATAGCGTCCATGTTGCTTAAGCTCTAAGTGTCAGCTGCCCCCCACCCTCGTTGACTGGCTGCACTATAGGTCAAAAATTCGGTCTCCTTATTAGTCCCAAATGAGAGGTGGTAAAACCATTCTATATACAGTCAATGGTCAATCTCTGCAGAGCATATGGTACCAGGCAGGAAAATAGCATTCAGTCATTTCAAAATAAAACAACATGTTCGTCTGGCTCCCAATGTTAAATCTCATCCTTTTATACCCAAACGACGCTCACTGCTGGCGGCACAGGGTCAGAGGTCAACTTAATAATTCCACATGATACATCCTTTTGTATAAGAACAAAGACAGAAAGGAGAAGACATAGACTGAAATTGTGGAAGTTTTGGGAGTGCCAATACAGCGTAATTCCTGCGGGAACATGTGGTTCTCCTGTGATCTCACTACTATGGAGTGTGTTGTGCTATACCAGAGACATGTCCAGTGCTATATGAAGACAGCAGAGATCGACAGATGTTTCAACTTAAAAAAACAAACCAATTGATTGACCACTGAGAGTGGGATGCGTCCCTCTCAAGCAGTTTTAGATCATTAAAAAAATTTCTAAAGAGAAAGTTTTGACACTTGTATGAAACTGAACTAGGATGCATTGTCAAAGACTTCTTCTGTGTTTCATCAGATGTTGTAAACTGGATCACCGCTGACACATTTAGATGAAAGTCTCCAGTTTACAGGGTCACTCTTTAAACTGTAACACCAGGAGCTGACGGAGACACATTCACATTGTTCAGAAGTTATTAAACCAAATCAATCACAGCTGGGTGTGATCTTATTATGGATGAAAGGGGAAATTAAAACACAGCAGGTGCTCCATCAATCAGATTTATTAATCCAGAATTAAATTTAGACTCCAGTCCTTGTTGTAGAAGTACCATGATACCATGGTATAGGTCTTGCTCCTGCAGGATGAAGGTCACTGGTATAACACGAGGGCAAGTGCATGAGTCTGTCTGTGCACTCACGATTCCCAAACAGCAGTGTGCTGTCTCCTCCTCCAGCAGAATAAGTCATCAGGTTCCCACATGCCCCCACCCCCTCTCTGCCTCTCATAACAAAAGGCCCATATCACTGGAGGATGACAAAGCAAACAAATGGGCCTAATTAGGGAGGTAGATAAGGAAATTATAAGGAAATTGAGTCATTAATGGTAATATTTGTGTTATGAGAGGACGGCTAAAATTCATTTCCAAAAAGGGCCCCTCTGTGTTTTCCCTGAACCTGTGTGACACAGGGAGAAAAACTTGGCCTGCACTCGTTTCTCTCTATCTCCTGCTCTCTTACCTCAGGAGACACTTGCAGATACTGAAATGATTATGTACCAGGTCTCTTTAGATATCCAGATGTCCAGCTGATGGAGAATGCATGCAAGTTTTGGATGTATTTTTCCTCGTCATATTTTCTCTGCTGTACAGCCAGGACAGGGCGCTGGCTGCAGATGAAAGTTGAGTATATAACCAGTTGAAGACGATCCTTTTGTTTCCTGGAAGCTAAAAACACGAGTAGATGAACAGATATGGAGATGGAGCCCAGCGAGAGGTGGACATGAGAGGGTGACCTGCTCCAAAAACACAAGTCAGGGTCTGTCATTTCTGGCCTGAGTAAAAATTTGGATCTTGTTTTCTCCATCACAATGGCTACTCCAAGTAAAGCCAAAATTTCTGGAGCTCTTTTTTTGACCAATGATGGAATAAGGGTCAAACTATAATATTAGCACCAGTTTTTCTTTAGAGGCTTCCTGAAATCACATTTCACCCTCACCATGGTGATTTTTATGTACGTTTTCCCAAGTGTCGTTTGGGAGTTAAATGTGTGTTTTGCTCTTGCATGGGCAAAACTCGTACAGTGCTTGTAGACAGAGAAATTAATCCTCAGACTCAAGCGTTTCCTTTTTAACAGACCGTAGATATTTTTATTTTTCTTGTAAAAATCCACTTCTTTGGCTTGGTATATATAATATCATATGTGTGTGTGTATACCTGATGTTTCTGCAGTCAGCCTCCAGTGGCCTCCACATAGTTTTCCTCTCTTTACCGTGTTATGCAAAGAAAAAAGACAGTGGAGCACCAATATTTGATTGATGCAGGATGAATAAGAAAGTAAAAAGGCGGAGCTTCATCACTCTGTTGCTACTGGGGACCTGTTGTATAAAAAAGGCTTTTAAACAGGAAGTGGCATTAAATGATAAATTGAAGTACATACAACAGATATAAGGACTTATACACCATCTTCTGTTGAGATGGTCTGCTCATCTTCTGGACACTAAACTACCAACTGAGTTTACTAAGTTTGATTGTTGTCATGTTTCAAACAACAGCACTACATAACTACAAATAAATACATTACCTTGTCACGATAGTGGAGCTGGTGCTCGGAGCCTTAATCCCAGAAAACCATTCATTTTTTGGGAGTCTTAGAAGGTCCTTTGAAGCTATCCAGGCACATTTCATCCAATACTGTATCGGGTCTGTAATGTTGACATCTCATATGCTGCTTTGTAGATACACTCAGAGGTTTTAAATGAACAGCCACTTCAACCCTAAGTCTTCAAACCTGAGGTTTTTACCTCCTGTGGCAGCCACTGTTTTATTACCCAGGAACATCGAGCCGCACAGTTTCTACTTTTAGAAAGAAAGAGTATTGGGTTTCTGTGAGCGGTTTCCATGGCAGTGGGGGCGGGAAATTAAATTACACTCTGAGCCCCAATAACAAACAAGGTCAGTGAAAAAATAAAGCACGGGGCGATGACAAATACAGATAGGGAGAAAAAAGAAACAGAAGATGAGGATTCAAGAAGAAGAATAACAGAATTTAATGTTGATAGTGCTCAGGCCCCTGACCTCATCGGAAATGACACCTTTGCATTATAGACACAATAGTTTAGACTGAAGCCGAACGGGTGAAGTGTGTTGAGAAGAGGGTGTTTGTGCAGATGGAAGGTTGTGAAACAAGTATTTTTTCACTATACAGGATGATAGAAAGTAGATGAATGTTGACAACATGATGAAGTTCAAATCAAATGTAATGTGCTTTCACTAATTTATCAGCTGCAACATGTCAAGACAAAAAAGCTGCTGGAAGAGGGTCAAACTCTTTTCCAAAGTCATTTTCATTAGATTAGCTTTAAGTGGCCTATTTGATAATTATAGCCAATTGTGCTGGCATGCTAAGCAGAGCAATCATCCTGTAGTGAGATTTCACCTCCTGCCGGAGCAAGAATCAAGATGTATTTACAGGTTCATTAAAATAGGGCATTCGAATTATAATTCATTCCTTTTTCAGAAGAAAGCCCAGATTGTTCATCGGCCACTGGCAGTTCATTCAGTAATGATGGTGTTGCAGTTAAAGAGGCGTGAATGTTGTTTAAAATCATGCTCTGTTTATGTGCTGCCATTAAAAACCATCCAACATGACCGCAATCTCTAACTCAAAAATAAAAACATGGATGCTGTGCAGCTTCTCAAAACAGAAGCCAAAACATGAAGAAATCATCCCATTGACTGGAAGCCTTGAGTTCAAGCTTTCTTCCACGTCAAACAGTGGGTAATGGGTTGAAGTTTAAAATAAAATAAAACGTTTTTCACCAACAAAGTATTTTTTTTCTCTTTCTGATTTATGTCCAAGTGTTAACCTGAAACGTTTATTTCACAATTAATATTTCATACAGTTTAAAGCTGGATCTGAGCAGAATCTGTTGCTTCATCAGCTGATGATTCATTTTGGCTCCACATATTGTCAGCGCCTGTTTGGGGCAAAACTATTGGCAGACCTTGGTGTTTGAGGCCTGCCTCTCCAATGTGCTGTAAGTGAGAGGACATCATAATTTCGGCAAGTCTGGTAAAGATCTGGTAAGAGTCTGGTGAAGATGTGTTGTATTTTTCAGAACAGACTGTTTGCAGACGGATTTGGGGATTTCTACAAAATAAACATGCAGTGGTTTAGTCTGTATACACAGCATCCTTATGTTATATATGTTTAAAATGTGAGGAGGCATGATGCCCTCTCTTTAAAAGTGGCTGCTTTTTGTATTGTTGCACTTGGCAGAAGTAGCTTTTTTCAAACTTGAAATTTTGATGTTTGTTTTCTCTCCTGGTCTCTCGGGTTGCTTACAGACTGTTTGGAGTTACCTGTGGTGCTGGTGTTTATGCCAAAGATTGATGTTGTGGTGGAGATTTTTTCTTTGTACTGCTGGAGGCTGAGTGGTGTTTGAATATAATAATCACTGTTTTGGTTGGATTTAGCGTTAAAGCCAAGGCCGAGGAGAAACACTGTGCTCTACCTTGGTTGCAGAGAGGAGCATCAGGCAGTGTGCAAAAAAAGATCTTTGACTTCAGTGTCTAACAGAGGGATGTGAGCGGCTGCAGACTGATCTAATGGCAAAAAGGGATTTTTCCATAAGGACATCAATCTTCTCTCACTTTCTCTTTCTTTCTCTGTCTTTCTCTCTCTCTGAGGTGGAGTGTCCCTAAATCCTCAGGTTGTTTCTCTCCTTGCCCAACAACTGCCTATTTTCTTTCCTTTAGACTAAGATAAAACTTTCTTTGTTCTTTCTATCTTGGTCTGAACTTGCACCTGCTAGTTCAGACTGAAAGAATAACAAGCATTGTGTGTGTGTCATTGCGATTGTGGCAGAATTGGTCTGCCATCACTGAACTCAGAGTTCACCCTCTGTAAGTGTCAGCTGTGTGCTTGCTCTGGCAAAGACCAGTCCTTCCTCCACTAATTGCCTTCTACCGATGACTAAATTACTTTCAGGGTTTGAGTTTCTGGATCACCAGGATCTCTTTTCCTTCCTCTCTACTTCCACGAATGTATCCTTCCTGCGCGAGTCATGTTTGGTTACAGCGGAAAGGAACTGCCACAGTTTTTGCTAGAAACCAGTTACACTAGGGTGAAAAAAAACAACTTAAAAAAGCTACTGTTCCTCATTTGCAAAGAGCAGTGGGCATAGTTCAGCAGCAGAGGAGTGGATATAGCTCAGGAGTTTGTGCAGTAAAAACATATCTGTTCCATCACTGTCAGAAATTATCTTCATGAACCAGCTGCCGCAGAGCAAAGAAACAGACTAGAGTTTCTGCAGGATGGCAGGTCGCTCCTGTTTTAAGGGAGCTGCAACTTAACAAAATCTTTTGTGCTGTTGTGAGTACATTGTACTTAATAAAGCAAAAGCCACAATTATTGAATCACAGGAACATGGCAGCCTGGGCTCTTTTCTCTTAAGACCTTAAAGAGGGAGTATTATGCTCATTTTTAGTCATCGTACTGTCTCTCTGGTAACCCCAGCATAACATTACATGATTTTTATCTTGTAGAAATCCTTAATTTTGTCTCTGTATCTCAACTTCACACATCAAGGCAGTGCTATCATCATTTATAACAACTGTTCAATACTGACCAGGGATGCATGATACAGAATTTTTGGAGCAGACACCAGTCAGATATAGCATTGCTTGTGACATTGCCACGACATTACTAACAGCTGATCGCCGATTCATTTTTATATTTTATTTCATTTCTTTATTTTAATTTTTAAATGTGGAGTTGAGGCAAACCTAAGAGTAACAAAGGCTAAGATAAAGAAGGGAAAGTTGTGCAAAGTAGCAGTGATGCAGGATACTGCTCCGAATTCTCATTTAACTGGAAAAAAGGATGGGTCATTGAGTGCTGTGGACTCAATTATTCTTTCATTGATTTCCCTTCACTTTGACAGTTTCCCAAATCAGCACTCATAGATTTTTATTTGTTTATTTGTTTTTTGTGCTTATACGAACTGCTGCCGCCTCTCTACGTCGTCAATACAGCTGTGCTACAATGATAACTTTGCTGGTGAATCTTGTTATCCGTTGTTAAAACTTGAGCAGCACAGTTTGCAAGTTTAATTCAGATTTCCTCCTCATTAAGCAAAAAAAAAATCCACACCACTAACATCATTTTATCTTTCATCACCTTGTTGCTGCTGCTCTTTCTTTATCTCTGTATGAAACTGCAGATTGCGAAACCCCAACTAATGACTCACCTGTGTGTGGGCTTGTTGATAAGAAAACAGAAGCTTATGTTATCGATTGTTATCTGTTGTTGGATAAATTTGTATTATAGGTAAAACAAAGAGCATAAAATATTTCCTTAATTGGATAATAACCTGTGAGATAGATACAGTACTCAACACATCACAATTGTATCTGAGGTGTTTGTCATCACTGCCTTAAATTAACAATCTATAGTTGACTACCAAAACACTTTTTATGTTTCTGTGATGGATAATCTACCAGGATCTAGGAGTTCTTCAATCAAAATTATATATTTAATGACAACACAGGTATAATTATTGCTGTTACTTAAGAGTTCTCAGGACAAAGTAAGGCTCATTATTATGTTTCTTATCGACAGTTATTTACTTGTGTCCCTGAAATGGAAATGTGTTTCAGTGGTTGCTTATTATTTTTTATACATTATTTATTACTATGTAAAGAAACAAGCCGGCAGCTTTTTTTTTTTTTTTTAAATATGGTTTCACTGATTCAGCCTGCACCTGTAAAAAGAGATTATTCAAGGTGCGTCTGACATCATTCCTGCTGATCGTTTTCTCAAACATAGACTTCAAAAACAACAAACTCCTGGATTATGGCTCACAGTGTTGGAGCCTGATACACAGAAAAGATTCTTTTTAAGACCCAAAGACAACATTCGCTCTAAAAAGTGATGCATATGCATGCGCACAGTCTTGCCACATTTTGATCCTTTTGATCCTCTTCATCTCTTTGAACTGTTTGGCCTCTTTGCTGCCTGGAACTCACTGTTACTGAGCAAAGAGGCTCCATAATATCACAGCATGACCGAATCTGAGATTAGAGTCAGACGAGGCAGGAAGATTATGATGGGATAGTGATCAAGTGACAAAGTTGTTGATAGATGAAGAGTTCGTGTCAGCCACTGGTATCCGCTGTCAATCAGAGAAACATACAAATCCCTCCGCCCAAGAAACTAGTCCTCCAGCTTTTCTGTTACATCAAAAACCTGTTTCTTGTGAACTCCTCTCCCCTCCTGCAGCTCCTCTCTCTGACGCCTCTTCCAAGAAAAATGCCTGAGCTTTGACTGATGCTGTGCCTGCTGCCGGCTTCACACCCCATTTGTGTCCAAGCCGTATAGACTACCCAGAAACAGGGCAGTGAGAAAAAACAATCAGCGACAGATCAGGGACAAATGACAGCCCCTACATACAAATTTTCAGAGGTGTGCACACTATGGGGGTTAAAAAAAAAAAAAACGAGCCAAGGACGTTGAGGAATTCAGGTTTCAGAAATGGATGAGAGCTGAGGACGATATCAGCAGAGGCGGGAAATGAAATAAGGACAATAAATGTGTCACAGGAGTGAAGAAACTGTGCAGTGGGGTTAGAGATTTACGGCCCTGCTCTGGAGGGGAGACTGCTTGACTTGGCGGCAAGAAGTCAAAAATGTACAACGCAGACACACGCTTATTCACACACGCATACACAAAAAATGAAAAAACACAGACATCTTCAGCTGCACTCAGCACATCATTCCTCTGCGCGCTGCTGTCTGCATGGCGTCTGCCTTTGAGGCCAGATGTAATAAAGGGTTGTGACATGTAGGTGGATGATTTGTGATCTCAGATTTGATTTATCTTCACTGTTGTGGAAAAAAGTCCTCTGATAGCACACATTTACATCCCGGTCTGCTAACTCTTAATATCCTGCAGAAAGTTGAGTTTTCAAGAAGGTGTTTTCCTCTCTTGAGTCATATATTTTCTTTATCCTGCACACGACTCTTCTGGGGCCATCTGGAGAATTCTTGTATAGTGATGCACAAAAAGAGACATGCAAACATTGTTCCCTGTGCCAAAATACTCAGAGTAACCAAACAAGCTTTACAATGATTTTATTGCGACCTGGTCTTGCCCCCTGTGTGTTAGCGGTAGTTGTCAGGTTGTAAAAGAACCACAAAAAAGGTCAGCGGTGTGAAGGCAGAAGGATGAGAGAAATAGAAAGCACTGACTGAGAAAAATCCATCTACTCCTCCATTCCTTTTTGTCACTGGATTAGCTTGTGCTGCCAATAATTCAACCCCCCTCTCCTCTCCCTCTGACCGCCCAACTGTAGCCGGTTTCATGGCTTATAAATTTTATAGAGAAATTTGTCTCGGGAGTCGTAGGAGCATCTCTAATGACATCTGCAGCAGGAGGAGAGGAGAGCATGAGGAGGAGGAGGAGCAGGGTCACGGACCATTTCGGAGGAGCGCTCACTCAGTGATGGGGACTTGACAAAGGAATGTAGGGGGTGTGTGTGAGGGTCAAAGGTTTCCCACCTGCTAAGCGTGGCCACGATGCTGTGGTCACTAATGAGCGGACAATAAAACGGGGATGAGCGGGATCGCGTTGTTACGCGAACAACTGACATCATGGAGTATTTCACCACTGTGACGAGATGTTTCTTCATGGCTTCTTGAGTGATTTAAACCTTTCCGCAAGATCTTTTTTAGCCAATGAAATGACCTGGTCACAACATTGGTATATCAGTGCAAGATTGCATGATAAGTCATGTACATTGAGTCATTTCTCGGATGCAAGGCACCTGCTGTTCTTCCCTCAACATTGTTTCAGTCCTAAAAATATTGTAAACTTAAAGCTCCTGTGAGGGAGTTTCTGTTTGGGTCAATTTTTGTGCCCTATGTGGACAAAACTTTTTCTGTGCATGTTAAAGTTGCTATTTTAACATTTGGAGTACCCGTAAACTTAAAGTTCCTATGAGGAATTATCTAATCATTTTTTGGGGGCCCTTGTAGCAAGCATCCTCTCTACTCTGTCCTGTTTGCATAAAGGCTGTCATTTTCTGTTTCGGCAGCTAGCAGCTAGCCACTAGCCACTTTGTTAAAAACTTTTCATAGGTGCTTTGATTGTGACACCCCCCCCCCCCAGCTGTAGTTATAAACATCAAAAATGACAACATTGACATTACCAGTCTTCATGCTAATGATCTCATTTGATTTTCAGGGTCAAAAAGAGGCGTCAGTGTTAATGCCAGTTAATTTCATCCCTTTAGAAACTTCTCACTTTAAACTTTAAATGGCTTAATTTTGAGTAAAATATCAAAAGCTAAACATGTTGAAAAAATCACAGGCTTCAGATATAGACATTTTCATTAATTTCCCCCATAAGGTTTAAGATATTCATTTTTACCATTTTAGTCTTAAAGGATGAGAATAAACATTAAGGATTGTGTCACATTTGAATTTTGAAAATGTAAACTTCTATATCTATCCATTAAGCTGATTCGAAAGCTACTTTAAAGTTTCTTCTGCTAAAAGTTAAATGTTCTCAGGAAACTACCTGTTTCAATAATTCTGTCTCACTTTAGACTCTCCTTAGAGGAATCAGCTCAAGCTGAGGAGAAACTATAAATGTTTACCCAGAAGTAAGAAATCAGAGAGAGCATTCCTATCTCATCCCTAATCCAAGACGACTCATCTGCTTATCCTTAAGGCTGACTCAGTGTGTTATGAGAAATCTTTCCAAGGCAAGGTGGGGAACATCTTTTCCCCAAGGACTCCACTTCCCGTACTGTAGGTTGAAAAAAAGTGATGTTGATGATGATGATGATGATATCCAGTGTCTCTTCTTCACTTTCTCAGAGTCCTTAAATGAGGAAAACTTTCTCTGCCTGAAGGGCTAAATTAACCCGTCTAATCTTGAAACTATCTAATCTTCAAACACTGTTTATTTTCTCAGCTCACAGCCGCCAATCAGTGTGCGCTCTGTTATAATGAGACTGGATTTAAAATCTTTAGCTAACATTGCTGGCATGGAGTGATTGTCTTAATTGCAGCGGCTGTGGCTCACGGAGCTCCATCTTTTTTGCCGAACGCTGACAGCACCGGCCCGTCCCTGTCAGCCCCGAGGCCAGCCACGCAACCAGACAACCTGCCAGCAGATATCTGAACCCAACACAGTGAGAAAGCGCCGGTCGCATAGAAACCAAACTGAGCGAGTAAACAGACTGGAGGTGATGTTTGACATGAGCAGGGAGAGCTTTTGTTTGGAGATGCTTCCGATGTCTCCACGGTGTTGGTGGATATGTGAGGGTCGAGGTGGAGGAGACAGGGACGGTAATGGCTGGATGTAAAATAATAGAGAGCTCAGACTGCAGAGGAACCTCTTTAGACCTAAGATGACAGCTGGGTGGATGGAAAGCGTCTGCGATATTTTTCCAAAGTGTTCATCTCAGATTGTCCACGCTGTGATTATCAGATCAGACACTGCTGGCAGAGAGAAACGGCACGCACTTGTTTCAGTAATCTGCTTTTATTTTGAAAGGGAATATCAGTTAAAACAAACACATTTACCACAGCTTTCCCACACACGGGCTTTCAATCAAACCAACTCATCCAAGAGAAAACATTTGGTTCATTCCAATCTTCATCACACACTCCTGCGTGATCTTCCTGCATCCGTTCACACGTTACGTTCTCTGAATGTGATGCATCTCTGCCAATCCTGTCAGAAACCTCTCCCCTAGAGGCTTGTGTCTAATAGAAATGTACAGGATGCGTTCACTGTCTGGCAGCTCTCCTGTTAGATCGTATTATGTTGTCACACAGCGCAGCGTGATTTGAAAAGTTTGTGTGGATGCTGCGTGTCAGTCCCTCACGCTATTAAGACAGCTGCTCTCAGTGTGTATTGTTCAGAGAGGAGCTACGAGGACCTGAGGAATCTTTTTTCTTTTTTCATCCTAAAGGCCTTTTCACTGTTAACACCCTGAATAGGACCTGCCAATGTCATCCTCCACCCATGGCATTTTTATGGCATAGCTGACATAAGCACAACACACTCTCGTCAACCCCTCTGTGGCTCTCGCCGGGCTCCTTTTATTCGCCTCACTGTATGTCAGCTGGTGTTTTCTCATTGGTTTGGATGTGAGGAGATCTTTTCCAGGCAGGGATACTTTATCTCACACACTCTGAGAGCAGGGGGCGAACAAATGAAGACGGAGGAGGAGAAAGTGAATCGACCTCCAACCTTCTTTCTCTTTTACACAGGTGCTTTCACACACACCTTCTAACACACACATTCTCTCTGTCACACACACACTCTCTCTCTCACACACACACACCACTCAGACAAAAGAGCCTTGATTACTCAGCAAATGGGTGCACCACTGATCACAGGCCGGCCCTCTTACAAACCGCCCTATTATGCGATCTCAGCGTGGGGTGGAAGTGTTGCAGGGGCCTGGGGCAGTGTGGCTGTAGGAGTGTGTGTGTGTGTGTGTGTGTGTGTGGTTGCACTAAGGCTGAGAAGTGCTCCCATGCTGCGCTGCCTAACGAGAGGGCAGGTCAGCCATTAAATGGGCACTAATGCGGGAAATTGGAGGCCATTAGGCCGGTCTTTGTTGTTGTGCCTCTGTGTGGCTGGTTAGACTCTTGAAAAAGGAAAGGCCTTATTAGCCCTCACATGAAGACAGAAGGAGAATATATGGGCCATTTAGCTCAGCATGGAGCATGGAGCAGCCTGCCGGCCCGCTGCAGAGTGGAGAGCTGTGTGCGCACAAGTGTAATGTACATGCGGGGAAGTGTTAATGTGTCAAAGGCTGTCCAATCACACGGTGGAGTGCGTTTCAGTGATTAAAAGAAGGCTCTACACCAAGGAAATGCTCTTATGAGACGACTTTCTATCTTGTCTTCTTTATCAATTCTTCATAATGATGGCCCACGTTGGCAGACACAGTGAGATCAAATGAATTTATTGTATTTGGACAAAATTTTTCTCACTTAAAAATGAAACAGAAGCCCTTTGCTTGCAGCAAGTTAAAGGTGCATTATTTCACCTTGAATAAAGATGTCACAGGTGGGTCGTTTTGGGACCAGAAAAAGGAAAAGTGATCACAGGCAGAGCAGGTGAAGTAATGTGTCTGCCTTAAAGTGTTAAAATCCACTGAAAACCAGAACTTTGTTTTACATTATGCGAGCTTGTGATATGAGAAGAGATAAAGAGATAAGACTGGAGGAGGCCTGGTACATCTATTAACCATGAAATTAACATATAAATGCTGTGGTAATTTAGTGATTTCTGTAAAATTCAGTCACTTAAAATGGTCAAACACAATTGTGCCATCATTTCAGACAGATGAAGTCAAAGCTTACCTGTCCCGCAGGTGTCTTTTTATATTCTTATTCTTCATTCTAAACCATTTTATGCACTCATTTTTTTCTTTTCACAACTTTAGTCAAGACTTTTGTCCTGTAACATATATTGTGAACTCTCACATTTTGACATCATGGTAAATACATTCTTTTAAAGAGGTCAGCTGTAAGAGTTGTTGAGTTTCTGCAGAATGTACAGAGCTTCACAAAAGTAGCCTATGCACAGACCAGAAGTTTAATGTTTAGTTTAGTTTAGTGAGACGCCGCTAGATATACTTTGGTTTTATTTGTGTGTATCTCTTCTAGCCTTTCTTTAAATTTGTAAAGAAAAAATTGCTTTGCTGAAGACAGGGCTCAGGAAATAAAAGCAGGAGTTATAAATCACACCATATGTATGGAATACAAATTCATGACCCACACAGTGAGAAAGAATTGAAAAAAAGATTTGGAATGAAAATGTATGCAACCTTGCTGGTTGCTTGTTGTTTATTTGGCCTTTGTTTTTTTTTTGCAGCTTTTTCTCACAGAGAAAAAACAAAGCATTCTCTTTTTCCTGCTCACAGCACCCTTCTTACTTTAATACTGTTTGCTCGTGCATGCAGCAGAGATACGGAGCCTGTTTACTCTGCAGTGTACTGTAAATCTGCTGCTTAACATTAACCTTGGCTCCGGCACTAATAGCATCAGGAGGGATCCCCGCTCGCTCGCTAGCTCGCTCTGAGGCAGAGTGTTTCTCACAGCTCTTTAATTGCAGCGCTCACATAATCAGACAGCATTTTATCACCCGCTGACAGGATGTGTGCTGTAAATATAGAGCATCTGTCTTCACTGGGGGATGCAACGTTTGAGCAAAAACATCAGAGGGTTAAATTATGAAATACAGGAAAGAGAAATAAATAAACCTGTAAATCATTCGTCATCCAGGAGTGATGAATATTCTGTGTGACTTTATGTGACGAGCTCCAGGAATCAGACCTGGGACTGAACAAGCACCTCGTATCTCTGTCATATCCCCTTAATTATTTCCCCCTCCGTCCTCTGTGCTCCGTCACACTCCACATTAAAAATAGAGCAGCGGTGAGACTTCTTTGCCTTCTTTGGGAGCGGCTGAGCTCCAGAGTTTAGTCAGGGTCATTAGAGATGGAGCGAGGGGTCTCACCAGGGGCTAAAGTGCTGCAGCTAATTGGCTTCAATAAAGGAATTAAATTAGATTGATGTAATCTTCACACTCACCCACCTCTTCTTCCACATCACTCTGTGTTTTCACAGCTTTCCCAGGCTGACCAGCTCTTCACATTCAGGAGTGTTGTGTCTCTTTTTCACACTTGTCTGTTCTGGGAATTTCTCTGAAACATTAATGATTTTGTTACATAAAGTTTTCAGCATTGTGTCCCAGGGAAAACAAGAAGTGAAATTAAAACACTGGAATACTTCTTGATCTAGAAACATTTATCACTCTGAATTGTGCTTCTCTGCTAAAATTGGAAAATGTAGGAGCAGTTCTAGTTTTTCTCAAATGTAATATTATCATGGGATGTTAGCGTTTCTTTCACATGTGGATTTTATCAAGCTTTCTTGAAAAAATGACATCAGAAAGCATTTTGAACAAGTATAAGGCGGTTCACAGTGAGAAAAAAAACTGTAAAAATACAAACAAATAAAGGGTGAAGTTGCCTTTTTGATTATTTTGTTAAGTAGGTAAGCATATGTTAAAAATATTTTGAAATAAATCAAACAATTACCCTTTTTGGAATATAAATCAGGCTGTTTATACTAAATGACATTAATCTATCACCCCAGTACCTCAAACAAGCGTCCATTATGTGAGGAAATCCCCGCCTTAAACTTGTCAAGTATTATTCTAGTTTATACGAGTCCAAATAAACAGTTTCCATAATTTATAAGTTGATATTAAACAGAGACCAGACTGTTCCAGCAGATAAATATTCCCTTAATTTCTCCTCATGTTTTGGTTCAACAGTTATTACGGAGGCTTAAAGAAGTCCATTTGTTTTGGGTGAAACAGTCATTATCAGGAACAGGCGATTATTAAAATTCCTCTGTCTGTGAATCACGCTTTCTACATTGGTGTGGTCCAACCTCTGCCTGACAGGAGGCATTAGTGTTACCTGGAAACAAGGTGATGTTTTAAATCACTCCTCCCGAAGAAAAATATGGACTCTGAATTAATCCAGAATGATTGTTTAGGACGTCTGTAGAAATCCTAGACATGAAAGGTTAATAACACCACTTTTGTTTTATTCTGTCACTTCGTGTCTGCTGTTAAAGCCTTTGCTCTAATGTTCAGGCCTGTTTACTGTCAAACAGTGACTTAAATATCTGAGCTCATTTATCACCAGTCATTGCTGTTTGATATTAAACACGTGGAAAATAAACTGATGAAGCTGAGAATGATTCACCAGTTTACTTCTGCAGGTGAAAGAACAACCATGTGCTGTCATCATTATTCTATTTTCTGCTCTTTCCCCATTCCCACAATGTCAAAAATCAAAAAGACAGTTAGTTTTCTTATTTAATTTCTAAGGTAGATTTCAGGCAACATTTAATTTGCAAAACATAGGAGGGTTGCATCAAAATATAAAAGCAAGATGAAAATATTATTTGCATAAACCACCAAACATTATGCTTTGAAGTATTAATGACATTTCATTATATTTAACCATAATATCTCGCAATTTAAAACTATAATTTTGAATTTGACTGTGAAATCAACAAAGGTGCTGTCAATTACTATGAACTTTCATTTTAAATCAGGATTTAATAATGTTTATTGTATTATTTCACAGTGAAGTACAGCATTGTGATACCAAAAATAACATTAATTGCAGTGAAATTTGGGATGTAACAAGATTTAAGACAGTTTGAAAAACGGGTTAGTCTGTGTGTGATTAAACAGTTTTTAGTTCTGACAGGAGATGACTGTTATTGTTTCATTCAAGACCTGGCTCTGGGGCTCTTTACCTGACGCTGATACGAAGAAAGAGAAGTGCGACCTGTGTAAACCTGTGTACCACAGTGAATTAGTGCAAACGTTTTACATTGAATAATAGCAAAAACATTGCAAATGTATTGAAAAAGTAAACAGTTTACAGCCAAATTATTTCTCTGTGCAACATGAAGACACTTAATGATCACAGAAACACAAAACTTCCTGTCTGCAAAATGATCCAGAGGAAGGAGGGGGAAATTTCTGCGGACTTCGCAAGGCAGTAATACCGGGTAGATTTTGATTTAAAAAAAAAAAAAAAAATTATTAAAGTTGCACAGTCATTGTATAATGCATTAAACCATTAACTTACAATATTTGGCAAGAAAATGGTGCTTCTTTTTTGTTTTCTCAAAAAGTCAATTTTGCCGATAAGAGGTTTTGCATTTTGGCCTTTGATAAACTTTTAGCATAAGTGGTCTGTTATACCATTATTATCAAAATGAACCAAAGGACTTACAGTAGTATACTTACAGTGGCAGTGTTTTTACATTTGGTACTCTTGATTGACTTTTTGTAAATGGGGGGAGGCCACAGACGATGTTTTCCTGCATAATCACCTAAAGAGTCAAAGATAAGGTTCCTCAATCCTCCAGTCGAGTGTTGATTGAGCCTGAAGACGACTTCTGTGGCTCCTCAGTGTTGACTATATATCGCGTGCCTGGCTTTCCCTGAAGCTCTAACTACCAATGTGAAACTTTTTTCTGGCTCAACTGTTAAAACAGGGAGAATTGGGGCTGATATAGATAACTGAATAATAAATGTGTCTCTAAGATGCGTCAATAGCGGAGGATCGTTGTCACTCGATCTCTAAATTGAAGCCATTTAGGAAGGAAGTTTGGTGTTTGAACACATCTGATCCAATGATCAGCCTGTCAAACCTCCCAAACTTTCCCAGCATGTGTGTTCTGTTTCCCCCTCATCCATCCCCAGAGAGAGGGGGGAGGCAGAGATAGGGGAAAGACAAGAGGGATGCTTCACAGGCTGCCATGATTTAATTTATGCACCATATGGTACACGACGGTGTCAAGTTTTTCCACATATTTTGGGGCACAGTTTGTGAAAACATTGCACAAATAAGCCGCGTTGAACCTGCACTTATTGAAATCCTCAGAAAAGGAGGCCTTGAATTTTTCTCTTGAGGGGGTTTCAGAAGTTAATCTGATTAGTTTTTGGGAGCACCCAACGCAGACTCCCCTTAGTGTTTGTTTTAGAGCAGGAGACAGAAAAGCTGAGCTCCTGCTGCTCCTCTGCTCGAAGGCGCTGGTTCTGGTTTCCTGTCCTGTTTGGGGGGAGACGAGCAGATGAATGAGGTCATTACATAGAAGAGCTGGCTCAAGAACAAAAAACTTACTCCAATGCTGAAGAAGAAGGAGTGCAATGTGAAATATTAACAGTAAAAAACTGTTTAGGTAGAAGATAAACTATCGGAGGACCTAAAGTTGTGCATTTCCAGTTTTTCTACCGTATGCTTTTTGGTCTTATAAAGATTTCCTTGGGGATTTTGCAAAATGTCCAAGTTTTTCTAATTTGTTCTACAGGCTATTGATGTATATAGTATACATCTGTATTGAAATCTGTACATATAGTATACTGGCATTATTCTGATACACCAGCCTGTCAAGATGTTGAGCATGTATGAGGCAAAGTTTAAGACAAAAAGTCAAAATCCTAATAAATTATGAGATGAAAAGTCAAAATTCTGACATTAAAAAATCAAATTTTTGAGATAAAGTGTCAAAATTCTGAGGAAAAAAGTCAAAATTTGAGATAAAAGGTCAAAATTGTAAGTTAATAAAGTCTAAATTTTAGATAGAAATCTAAATTTTGAGATGAGAAGTAGAAATCTTGGCTTATGGAGTCAAAATTTTAAAATAGAAAGGCAAAAATTTTAGATCAAAAGCTAAAACATTTATTGTTTATCTAAATTTTCACAACAGAAAGAAAAAGAATGATTTGAATAAATGTATGGGTCATGAAGCTATGTGGCCGTGTTTGGGTTTTTTGCATATTTTTTACAGAATCTCCAAGAGGCTGGCTCGGGGATCCTCTTTGTAGGTTTTTAGAACATGGTCCCTCTTTTTAAAGTAAATGCTTCTGAGCAGCTTCCACTGGCTCGCAGCAGCGCGTGGATTTAGTGCAGAGATGAGCAACTCCAGTGTCCCTTCAGAGCAAACTGAGGCTGTGACCGACATCGCTCAATTACCCGGCTTATCGCGAGTACAACAAGCTTAACCTCAACCTCCCGCTCTGTTCTCCAGTTTTCCCTCTAATTAGTCAAACCCCTGTTCTGCTGCAGCCTCCGCTACATCACCGAGGTCAGGAGATAGAGGCTGGGAACCACTCGGAGAAACTAATTAGCCCGCTTTCCAAAACACACTGACACACTAAACTGAGCTGTGTGTCCTGCAGAAGGATGTGTGGGAAACTGCAAACCCGATAAACAAATCATCTTCCTGTTAGATTCAGCAGCTTGTGGTTAAAAGAGATGCCAGAGCAGCTTTTTGTCATTTCAGACGGAGACAGGAGGTGTTGAGGAGCTTAACTTCATCCAGCTAATTCAGTTACTCCTCAGTTAAAGGTATCACTTCACACTTTCTTTTTACTGCTCACCTGGGGGCGGTTAGAGACGCCCAGCGAGCCGCTAATCCAGCCTGAAGCAGTTAACCTGAGTGGAAACAGGCCACGCATTAAAGGCCTCACTGTGAGGGAAATGGAGTCACTTTTTGGCATGAAGTAAAAGCAACTTTGTATTTACAAATAAACTCAATCATTTTTAACTTGAACAATAATTACTGCAAGAATTGTACAAACATTTTCTGGTTTTTTTTATTGTTTAATCAATCGGTGCTATTTTTGCAGACATTTGACACCATTTGTTGCTCCATTGCTGACGTATAGTCATTGAGGAAGTGTTGATTCCTGCAAAGCTCGGAGCAAACACTTCTTCAACCTGCACCTGGCTGCATCAAGCGTGTGAGTGTGTGTGTGTGTGTGAGTAGCAGCTGAAGCTTTTGTTTGCTGTGAAGGTGTGTGAGCTGATCGCTTGGCTGAAATAAACCACAGCTCAGCTTTTGTGTCTCCATTGAGGGCAGAAACCTTGAATCCTGCTGCTTGTAAAGGGCAAGCGTGAGGAATGCTGTGTGTGTGTGTGTGTGTGTGTGTGTGCGTGCGCGCGAGTGTGTGCTGCTTTATGGTCTATTATTTGGAAAAGTTATCACTGCAGTCTGTCTGAAAGGAGATGGCAGGTATTTCAGCAGCAGCAGAGAGAAAAGTGTTTCCTGTAGTAGTCGGTCTGAACGAGCCCAGGTGCTTTGTACGCCACAAAAATCTGAAATCTAAGCAAGTGTTTGAGTGGTATGGTCAGTTAAAATCATTGAGTTAGACCTTATATGAGCCACATTAACCTGAAAATGTGATGGAAATGGATTATTCAAGATGCATAAATGCAAAATGGCGCCTGTAATGTTTATACAGACTGTGGTTGTTAGTTTTGTAAGTATTTTGTACCCCATTGGCAAATGGTTTTCACACATCATTTTTGCCTTTTCATGCCTTGGATTTTTCTAGTCCTGTCAGATGAATGTTGCTCATCTAAAATCTCCACTGCAAAAACTGAAATCAAAGCAAGTCACCATGTCATATTTCTAGTAAAAAAAAAAAAAAAACTTTTTTGACTCAATATGAGCCACATTCACTTGATCGGTGCTTAAAAAGGTCTCATTTCAAGATATCTAAGACACAAATTAAGTTTGAATTTCTTGTACCAAGTAAAAAAAAAAGTATCTGCCAATGAGCTGAGAAAAAAGATTTTTGTATTAAGTCATCATTCTAACCCCAAGACAAGTACATTTTTCTTACTCCATTGGCAGATTTTTTTGACTTGTTACAAGTAATTCAGACATTATTTTTGTCTTTCAATATCTTGAAATGAGACATGTTTCTGGACTTTTCAGCTGAATGTGGCTCATATCAAGCATAAGAAAATGTTATATTACCAAAAGTAAGACTTGAACACAAGCTTAGATTTGTATTTTTGCAGCTTAAGAAAAATATCTTGAAAGAAAATGTTTATTCTCCTTTGATGCACAGTATTTGGAGATTTATTATTTTTTCATCCTTTTTACTTTTAACTGACATGTTGTGGATTTAGGATGTTGTCAGTATTTTAGCCTTAACAAATATTTTATAGGCGTTGATGGACAATTTGTCTCGTGTATGAAAAATAAAACATGCAGGTTTATCACCGTACCAGACTAGGTTTCAGCTACAGCTGTACGTTGTTAATCAGATTAATGTAGAGGATGTGAGACTATGAGAACTGTTAAAGCTCAGACTGGTCGGTGATATATTTACAATGTTTTGCTTTATTCTGAGAGGGAAGTGGCTCAAGCAGGAAACAGGGTGATAGTGAGGAGTGACCTGATAGAAAAAGCTGCAGGTTAGACTCAAACTTGTGAAAAACAAGCTTACTGGGCAAGCAACTTACCTACACCTCATTTAATGCTATTTTTCCTTTTGACTTAACAAAATCAAACTAAAAAATAATAATGAAAAATTTCTTGATATGTTAACATGTAAAAAAGGCAGCAGTGAGTAAACACCTATAGATAAAGTCTTATGAAAATGAACTGTTGACAGAAAAGGATCAGAGATTTGATCTTGACTGAAGACACATTGTTATCTCTCATATTTCTATAAGTTGATAATATGTTATGACTGGAAACAGGTAACCACCCATAAATAGACAGCACTGTTCTATACTGCCACAGGAAATCTGATAAGATCACACAAGATTGCTATAATTTAAAGTCTCGTCTTATTAAGTATGTGTGTTGGAGTGGAGCCAATGATAACAGCGTTTTGTGCTCAGTGAACGACGTCTTACATCATGTCTGGTGTCAGTGAGTTTAGACAAAGTGCCTCTCACTCATCTCCTTTATCTGCCTTAATACCTTCTGAAGCATGATACTGTCAAACACCTTCACATCCACCTCGTACCCTGACTCAAATATCCAGCATGCCTTGCAGGATAGTAGTTTTATTCTCGGTGGTCTAGTGTTTCCTTAAAGAGGGTGTGAAGCGATCTTTGTTGTGTCGCAGAGACACCTCTGCAGGTCCAGGGACTCCTCTCTCTCAGGGATGGATTACAAACATGGATCAACTTCACCTGCTTCCTAAAGTGTGATTGACAGGCAGGTCTGGATTTGATCACAGCGACACAGATCACTTCAGAGCAGCCACAGAGTTTTAATCATTGTTTCTGTGGCTACAATAAATGCTGTTGAGATATCATACTGAAGAATAAATAAATAAATAAATAAATAAACAAATAAACGTGTACTCTGACCCCTGACACTTTGACACATCTGTGTCACGACAAACTCAGTGAAGGTTGTTGGAGTCTGGGGGCTTCAGGGGATTTCCAGTGGAGCCAGGAGAAGAAAAGCAATGGTTGTGCAGTGTAAAAGGCCGTCAACATGAGTCGCGCAGGGGTGTAAATGTAGCTTAGGACGACAATGAAAACATCAGATCTGTGACACTTTCAGGAAAAGAGTTCACAGGACAGAGGAGTAAAGATAATCGGTTTAACCTGGATTCACTCTGGTGCTGTTTCCCCTGGCAGTGCAGTTATTGCCTCTTTCATAACAACAAAACTGCAAATAAAAATGGAATTTTTCCAGAGTTGTGTTATGAATAAAGTAAACATGAAGAAATATCTTGAATTTAAGGGGCAGTTTCGGATGGTTTTCAACATTATTGGTGGAGAAAAGTACTAGATAGTGAAGGTCAAACCACTTAAACACACAGTAAAATAAAGGTGTCATCATTTGTGGTCTGATGGCATTAAAAGTCTCACTTTATTTACTTTGAATTAAATACTGAGGCTTAAGACATCCAGTCAGAGGCAGAGACACTTCACTAATTAAACTCTAGCAGATAAAACACACAGCAGCTAATGTGTGAGTGTGTGATATTGTAATTAGGTCCTTGGAGTGGGGAAGAGTAATCCCTAGAGTTTAAAACACACACACACACACACATTCAGATGAAATGTTCTCAGAAACACATAAAAAAGTGCAAAACTACTCTAGGAGTAGTGCTCACTTAAACACACACACACACATACACACTGGGCAGAGGAAAGTGAGGTTGAGGGATGCTGAGGGATCTTCCCTTCGTCTTCCTCGTAATGATGAGAAGACGATGAGCTGACACACAAACCAACCAGGGGACTCCGCTGGACCCAGATAACCCTCATTTCCATGCTCACACACACACAGAAAGTACAGTATGTTCCCTCACATGGAAGAAGTACTAACTGTATCAGAAGTGTGTCTGTAAATAATGCATGAGTGTGTCTGTGCTGCTCGTGGAGGACCGGTGTCTCGGACGGACAGTCTTAATGAAGTTGGGCACGCCAGCCTCACTCTGCTGCCAGAGTCATGAATAAACATCAGCCCACTAATTAAGCTCAGCAAGGGCAACTGTAATGATCAGTAAACAAGCGGTGGTAAGGGGTCTGGATTCACAGGGAGCAGAGGAAATGATAAAACCAGGCTTTCACTTGCTGCTCAGCACAGCTTCCTCTCCTGAGAACCACAGACGAGGAGGAGAGAGAGTGAGGAGGTGAAAAACGAGAGAAGCAAAAAGGAGGAAGTGTTTCACTTTCTTATCAGAGAAGTTTTACGTCTGTTGCTGACCCTCAGTATCTGCATCCAGACAGAGGTCGACCAAACAGTTCAGGACACCATGATACTTAATCACAACAGGGGGAGAAGAAAAAAATAAGTCCTGATTGACTTGTGAATTGTTTAGTTTCACTTAAATCCCTGGCCAGCTTTTACAAATATTGTTGTTGGATTTCATTACTTTGTGCTTTTTTATGACATGTCTGTTTTAGTTTGTTTTATTTCTACTGCGGAGGCAGCTTCATGAGTACGGAGCAGAAGTTGGACAACAAAGTATTGCAGTACATTACAGACTGTATCAAACTGAAATGTGCTATGTTTTGTTGAACTGTGAAGTGTCCTTTCTTTGCTAATGATATCATGGTACAGTAACTGTGTCCTTTGTTGTCGAATATCAACATCCAATATCACACCAGTTTTATTGCATTGTCACAACAAATAGTGTTGCCCTATATTTTATCTTTACCTGTGCCGTCATTTTGTATGGCAACATTGCAAGAGTGGGGATTGATTTAGGGAACTGGCTGGACTCAAACCTGGGCCCCCCATGTGTGAATGGAGTTGTTCTCAATCTGTTCTCAGTCTGACTAAACTCAGCGTATGATTTCTTAAACAGCATATAAACGTATTGACTATATATTATTGTTTGTAATGTATTGCAGGGCATTGCAACATATTATACAGCAATACATATATTGCAGTGGATGATTTTGTGTTGCAACATGTTGTATTGTCAGGTCATATTGTGTCATTATTATGTTTTTTATTGCTCTTCTGTTTTAGGCACTTTTTCTTGGTTGTCATTATTACTTTTACACTGCATTTCACATAATTGTGAACTATACCTTTAAATAAAGCTGGCACCAGGATTTCCTTAATCTTGTCCGAAAATCAACCCTATCATGACTCTAACTGACGAGAATATTTGAGTTATATTTCAGGGTGGAAAAGTAGTGAAAGCTGTAAATGTGAGAGGGAGAGATGTTTTGAGATGCGCTTTTTATTTGTTGTTTAAAATAACAGTGAATGAATTGATGAAAAGAGGACAAACTTCCATTGATGATTATCAGCGCAAAAAAATTCCTACATGTCATTTTCATACCACGATGTGAAGAGATGTTTGATATCAGCCAAAACTTATGCTCATATCAGCGATACTGTTACGACATGATACTGATTTTACTGAGTGGGCTGACTGTAAACAATACTAATAGACATACTGAACAGATAAAGTGTTACTTTTAATCCAATTAATAGTTCATTTTTTTACGTTCACCATGACTGGAGGACAAATATTCATTAATGATTATCAGCACAAAACAATCATTTATTTTCACTCCATGACGCAATTTTTCAATACTGTTTTATTGCAACTTCTCTGTATAGTTCAATGACATCTAGCCCATGTAATCCACTTTAAAGGATTAATTTCTTTGGATACCTTTACTGAGTAAATCTAGGCTTTAATCCTATGTTAGATTATCTCACTTATATAAATATTATTATTTATTACTTTTAATGATATTTACTACCTCAAGTGTCTTACGTATCAAAAGTATTGATGTTTTGATTTGAGAATCAATTTTTGAGCATAGAGATCAGGTACTTGGTGTAGTATCAATCAGCAGTAATGACATGCGTAATGCACTAAATCTGGCGGTGAGAAATTTTTCAGTTTTATTTCTCTTGAGAAAACCGTCCTCCACACTTTTCTGATTATTTTAACAAACCTGTGGCTTGAATATTTACAAAACACATTCATCAAGTGTAAATTCAGCATTATTTTAGTTTGTTTAGTTTGTAACTGCTTGTTCAGTTCTTTTGCGGGATATTTATTCCACAATTAATCTGTTGTATTCTACTGTGTTTCATCCTCAGCCTGCAACTGTAACCTACACGCTCGACGGTGTCGCTTCAACATGGAGCTGTACAAGCTGTCAGGGAGGAAGAGCGGAGGAGTTTGCCTCAACTGCCGCCACAACACAGCCGGGCGACACTGCCACTACTGCAAGGAGGGCTACTACAGAGACCTGTCCAAACCCATCTCACACAGAAAGGCCTGCAAAGGTATGGAGAGCTTCTTCTTTAATCAAATAACTTACGAAAAACATCTGGAGCAGCAGTTACAGGTTCAACACCAGAGCCTTGTTGGGGTTATTTGAGTCTGAGATGCAGAAGTTTAAAATGTGTCTTCATTCCTGCCACAGCCTTACCCGCGTCTCCTTCTGTCAGCAGAGATGAGTTGAGGGTCTGTTGGGACATAGGAGGTTGTGGAGGTATAGGCATGTCGGGCTGGGTGTTCCCCACATCGACAGTTGAGTTATTTGGCTTCGTTCGGGGATAGAAGAAGGAGGGGGAAGGGGGAGGAGATGACAGGACAAGCAAAACAAACAGAGCAGAGGTGTGAAGTGATCCCCTGTGCAGGTCAGAGACGAATGAGAAACAGGCAGGATTGGAGGAAAAATTTAAGAGGAGACGAAGCAGGAAAAAAAAGTTGTCAAGACATTGAAAGATGGAAGAGAAAATGGAGAGAGGAGGGAGAGAAAAGGAGGTGAGGAACACACCCCCACGCAGGTGTGCTCACGATTAAGTGTTGGATGAATCAGCTGCCACCAGCCCTCAGCGTAGCTAATAAGGGTCAAAGAAAGAGAGGAGGAGGAGGAGGAGGAGGAGGAGGAGGAGGAGGAGGAGGAGGAAGAGGAGGTGAGGGTGGAAAAGGAGAGAGGGCATGTTTTCTCACCTCTTCTATCGCTGCAGGGAAAGATAACAGGAGCTGAATCTCTGTGCAAACAAGCCCACAGACACCTCGCAGTGTCTCCGAATACATGCACACGCAGCATAGTTTGAAGGTTTTTCAGCGCCACTTCTAAAGGCGGCCTGTGAGGGAATATTAGCCGCACGCTGACAGTTTAAGCCGGAGTTTTCTCACATCAGTCACCAGGAAGTAAATAAATAAAGCAACCAATCAGTCAGGGTGACAGGAGGCATGTCTGAAAGGTGAAACATCTGCAGAGAAGAGAGAGAAACTACTGGCACATAAAAACATCTGATCTTTTACATCTCAAACAAAAAGTCACCTCATACCAAAGCTCGCTGACAAACACATCCATTCATTTTTCACCCTCCTCATCCGCTCCTCCTGCACCGACATTAACACCTTCCGTGGCTTTGGGCCCATTCTCCTGTCGAGCAGGAATGCAAACACACATTCATCAAGACGGGCCGTTGTGTATCATTAACCCCTATCCTCCGCTGTGTCTGCCAGCCAGGCTAATTGTGCAGATTTAACCTCTCTTTTTAGTTGTTGTTTTTACATCCCGGCTCATATGTCTCAGGCTTGATTCTTTCAGCGTCTCATAACTCACTCTCATGTGGGTTTGTTTCTCCTAACGGGAGAAGCTGGATTCCTCAGAGCCATGTTATAGAGAACAGTTTACAAAATACACAGATCTTTTTTTCTCCATGGATGATAAAAGCATAATTGCTGTAGCTAATTACCAAGATTAGATAGAGGTATTTTATTATCATTGTGTGATAATGAGCTTAACCACATTAGAAAAGGGAATTCTCTCTCATTTTAAATCAGTAAACAAAGAGTACTGAGTACATTTTTAATGATTGCAGACTTTGAAATCCTTTATTTTTGCCACGAAAGTTTGAGCTCTTCAAGGCCCTTTGAGGACTTTATAAGTGATCTTGATTTGCTCTCACAGTTATATAATTGCCTGTTCATATTCCACAATTTAAAATGAGATTATGAGTGCCAGAATTGTTGTTTCAAAATGTTATTTCTCAGTGTCTGTTGATTGGGTCAAATTTTTGCAGGAGAACATGAATCCATTTTCATCACGCAGATCAAAAGTCCCTTTGATGACATGATTCTGAAAGACAAAGTTTAGCAGTGAGCAGCAAGAATTGTCATTTTCTTTAAGGGACTGTGAGGACTCATCTCAAGATATATACCTGATTAAAATTTACAATTTAAAGTGAGATCCTCAACACTAAAAAAGATTATTTCTAAATGCTATTTCTCAGCTTCCTGATCAGGTCGAACTGGACCAAATTGATTTGTGGCAAATCAAAGTCTCTTCCACAACACCACGGCTGACAAAGTTTAGCAGGGAGAAGAGAAATGTTTTTTTTCTCTCTCTGAAAAAAATGTCTTGGATTTATTTTGTAGTAGTGGTGGAAACAGCAGTAATGGAATACAGGCTAAAGGCTAAAGGTGGGAAACAGAGTCTTTATTGCTGGCACTAGTGTTAACTTTTAGAGAAAGTCCTCACAGCTACAGAGGAATTTCTAAGGAAGAAAAAGGATACAAGAGCAGAAAAAAGCTTAACAGGAGAGTGATAGAGTATGGGTTAAAACACGGGTAAAGCTGTTTGTGATAATGTTTATTCCAACCCACATGCAGCAGTTTATCAATAAATGAAGAACCAGGTTACGTTTGCTCTAGTTGGTGAGGTTGGGGTTGGTAGATGAGCACTGGTAGGACATAACCAGGATTTACCAACTGTATGTTACAGACATGTCTCAGAGCACTGGACTGTCGAACAAAGTGCTATGCAACTACAAATAAATATATTTCTTTTGGTGCTTTGCATTAAGGAAAAAATTGTTTTGAACAAAAAAAAAAATAGAGGTGGAAAGAAGACCTGATGTCCACAACAAATGCACGTCGTGACACAAGTCACGTCCTCATGACAGTGGGCGATGGTGCTCATGGGGAGTAGAAAGCTATCACAGAACTTTTAACTCAACATCTTACATTTGCATCAGAAGTCAAATCTTCTTAGTTGCTAAACAACAAAAAAAGCAAAGTTTAAAAAAAGGATCGAAAACCAAAAATTGATATTGCTACCAAAGGTTTCTTGCCAACTTCAAAAGCCAACTGCCTTGAAGGAATTAAAAAAAAAGTTTCCACTGATGTGGAAATGTGTTCTCATAAGATGATGATGATGATGACTAATCTAATGTGGGGAAAACTCTGTATGAATGAGTCATGAAAGGAAAGTCACAACAGCGTGCTGAAAGCTGACAAATTCACCAGGTGTAACTTCTAAAGTCTGCGTTAAACTGATCTGGTGGCATTTATCTGCTGCTCTCTGTATCTGATGCTTTAAGACTTTGATACCTTGTGTTTCTGACCTGAAGCCTGGAGAAAACTTTAAAGACGCAACCTGGAGTCGTTCCTTTACCAGAGGAACTCTTCAGCTCACAAAAGATTAAATAGTGTTTATCAAACTTTAGTTGTTACAAGAAAAGATTTGTTACTTCAGTAAAGTATGAATGAATAAACTAATTAGAGAATTAACTGAGGGATGAATCAGAATTAGGATTAGCTCTTTGTTAAAGCTTAAATAAATTCATGGCTTTAAATCAGCCCTGATATGCAGCATTAATGGATTTACAGCCTGAAAATTCACAAAGATTAGATTATGTTCGCTCCATGCATCCTTCGGGGAATCTGAGGATACGATTTATTATAGTGTTGTTGTTGTTGTTTTTTTCGGCTAATCACAGCCCCACAGGCTCAAACCAGGAGTTCACCCATGTCATATTCTCATTACATCAGAGTCTCTAAGTCATCTCTCACACTTCAAACCTACTCCTGACTCCTTCCCATTCTGCGCTACCTCTCGTCGCACTTCAGCATAAACACATTTCATCATTATTTACAACACTGTCAGCTTACCCAAACCGTTTTGTTCAATTTAATCCATGAAATTCTGCAGAGTTTGTGCACGTCCCACCTCTCCAAGCTCTGGGTAATTATAAGCAAACAGTGTCCAAGCTCCACTGAGGTATTCAGTTACATTAAACCAGGCCTACAGTAAAGGATGTGTGGTAATTACCCCAAGCTGACAAATGATACCAAGCATGAACTCCCTCTTTTGCCAATAGAAACATTTTTGCTAACTATATTTGGAAAGTTTGAAAACTGGGTTACAAAGTCTCTCTGTTAAGTTTACCATACGCTGCTTTTTTTTTCCAGCGTCACACACTTCTGTCAGAGGATCTGTCTTCCAAACACTCCCAGGTTGAGCACACCATAACTCAGGATAATTCAATGAAACTCAAACTGCAGAACTAATTTCTGTCTACTCCTTAAAGTGACAGCAATTAAGAGGTTTGGTTATTTATTGAACTCCAAGAGAAAGAAAAAGAGAAAGAGAGAGAGAGGATTTTTTTCCTGTAATGAGAAAGCAGAAGGTTGAAAAGCAACAAAGTTTGCTTTTATATGCGAAACACAATCCACTCTTCTTTAACAGAAACAGCTCATTTCCATGTGAGCGGTGCCTACGCCACATTTACATGATAGCATTTACAACTGTAGTCTCACTGAGTGAGAGTGTGAACACAGATCGCAGTTCGAAGTAGTTCTTGTTTGCATCTTTGACAATTTGAAACCTCAGAGTTAATCTGTAAGTGTGTACCCGTCTAAGAAAAGGGGAGATTAACTGGAAACAGTGGTAGTAAGATTAGAAAAACACAAAGAAAAGCAGCTCTCTGGGTGGTCTATGAACGCCTCTGACAGATAACTGAGATAACAATTGTTGCACTGAAGTGAAAACTTCATGTAAAGTTTGATCAGCTGTGTTGGCACAGCTTATCTAACTTGTATGTGGAAAAGTTAAACATTAGTGATTCCTTTAAAGGCTCTTATTGATGGGCAATCAACAGGACAATGATATCAACAAGAGCTCATAACAATCAACAGTCTCTCGCGACAATCCTCAATCCTAAAGGAGGGGTATTGTCCAAGGGTTACAATTTTGTTTCGGCAGACACTGTAATCACTTTTTGATAGATTTATAGTAGTTCCCCTCAAAATGGCATTTCAGCTGACCTAAAGCAGAAACTTATAACAGAGAACTGTTGTGCTTGTGCTAAGAAATCTACTGCCTTTCAACAAAATGCACATCTATTGTACCACTTCTGCAAATATTGATGAAGCATTTAGTAAACACACCAGATAATCAGCTCACCTCTTCCTCAGCCTCTAATATTTGTTGTGCCGTTTTTGGTGAAACAAACCTCCTGTATCCAGCTGCTCTAGAGTTGACGGACAGAGACGCCGACAGACCAAGGCGTGTAAGCTGTTTGTGTGAATCAGGGGTTTACCTTGAGAAAAACTTTGGCTTCTTTGCTTGTGAATATGGCACAATTTCTTACATTGGTACTATCAATGGAAACTTTGGACTTTCAGAGACCTTGGATAAGTAACATCAGCAGATTAACATTTCACTACTCTGTTAAGTTACCTTTCAAAGTCAGAAGTTATAATTTGAACTGTAAAATTATGGAGCATCTATCAGAGATGCTGTGAGATCTGTTTGTTTGACTTTGATGGAAGTAGCCAGACCAGTACTATTTTTTGGGATAGAAACTATGTTTGCCATTACTGCAAAATCAATACAAGAAACTGATCTTTTTGAAAAGGATAAAATCTTTCTTGTCATGTCTCAAAGTTAAACTTTGCCGACCAGTCAAGCATCACTAACGGGACTTCCAGTATGTGTGCTGTCAATGGATTCATGTCCCCTCAGGAAAATTACTAAAAAATTTCATTTTACTTCATTGATTATGAGCAGATTAATATTTAAAACTGCGACTGTGTCAAGATCACTTATACAGTCCTGACTGAGGTTGGAGTAGTTGTGGTTAGTTAAGAAAGGTTTGAGGTACTTAACACTCCAATAGTATCCATCTGCATCCAGACAGTGCAGACTGTTGCTGGTACAGAGAGCGCATATCCATACACCATTGCCATGCAGCCGCTCTGGTCTATATTATACAGTCTATGATCTATATTTGAATCATTACTGTTGGCAAAGCTTCTAAACTGTATGCCACTAATGTTTTATAGACGTCTCTACAGTGTTACAGAAGCTGTCCATCATAAGAGGTTCAAAAAAGAAACATTTATAACAATTAAATAATGACTTTAGACATTGCTTTGAATCCAAATAGAATTCCCCTTCCTGTGCTTAAATTGTGAAAGTGTATTATATTTAAACTTTGATAACTTCTCTTTAGAAAATCCACAGTTTTTAGCAGCGGGTCAATCTTTTACCAGCTAATCTGGTCCCCAATGAGCCCTATGGTCCATAGTCATTATTCCCAAAGGATCATTTAGACCTCACACACAGTTCTGTGTGATCTCAACAGGCTCAGGATCCATCCACCAACTTATTAGGCATCCTCCTCTCTGCTACAAGCCCTGCAGACACACCACTCCCAGTGAACGTGACGGACACCACCACAGAGGAGAAGATTTTAAGAGTTATCACTTTGTTCAGAGGAAGCCCAAAATTGACCTTGAGTCCTCCATCAAAACTAAGTATAGTCAAGCTTGAGCAGGCTGGCATTGGCTTGAATGGTTAAGTGACAAAACTCTGACTTCCTCGCTGGAATCCGGACATCAACCATCATGTAATTACATCGGTCACAGTTCTGATGAGAAACATATTCAGCATTAAGAGGAAAATTAGGCTTTTGGTCGAGGGATGGTCTGTTTCAATTATAGTAACAAGCTTTAAAAACTCTCCCTGCCTTAACATATGTCTTCCATTCACATCGAAAGGATTTTTATTGGCCACATAAAATGTGTTTTCTGCTTATGATTTGAAAAATATTGATTTTCATGACGACAAGTTTGACTTTTTATTCCTTTCAGGTGCACTGCTGTCTGTGTGTTTTTGATTACAACAACTCAAGAAAAGAAAAGCTGAAATCCCCTGCATGTACGCCCCCAAACCAAACTCTTCTGCCAATTTTAACCCATTAATCCGATCAATAAAACACAAAATGCCAACACAAGCAGAAGACCCGCCCTCTAATAAATCAACACATCTATTAGAAAGCTGTTCCCGCACACAGGAACAACCCAACAACAGCATCTTCCTCCACTCACTAAAGATACTTGTGGTGGAGCAGAAACCTAATAATAATGGAAGACAGACTCGGGTAGCTTGGCTTCACTTCAGGGCAGACAAATTATTCTTATTGGCACAGAAAGCACAAACCAAATGAATGAAAGGGGGGCAGCAGGGTACGAACTTCAAACAGCAGTTTTATGGTAAACGATTGGCAGAGTTGGAAATTCTCACATTGGGCAATCTCAGACGCTGAAAAAGTGCTCCACCCCTCCTCATTAACCAAGAATATTTTCTTATTTCAAATACGCCCTAAAAGCTTTTTCAGCTGGAGGAGTGCTGACTTCAGACCACCACATTTTCCTCCTCTGTGTCCCGATATCTGTCTCAGACATCTGTAGTAGCCACTTAACCTCTAAGTGGACACACACTTAAACCAGAGACTCTCACTCACAGCCCTTCACCCAACAGGTGGGACATCCAGTCAGGGAGTCAGACTATTTGTCATTCAGCAGGACAGCGGGTCAGGCTCAGTCAGCCTTTGAGTGGAAGCAGAGGGCAGAATGTAAAAGAGGGGAAGGCACCTGTAGACCATGTGCTGCTGTGCACCTTGATTTACTGGCAGGCTTTAATCCAGAACTGTGGTTACCAGGCAGGCGCCCTTAAATACATAAACTGAACTCTCTGAAGCTCCAACCAGAAATGCTCTTTGCCCCCCTGAGCCTCAAACTCCACTGATGTGCGCCTAAATTTACAGGCCTGAAGACGTGCCACACTGGCCTCCACGCTGTTTATTGAGCTTCCTGAAACCATGCGTGTGTGATTGTGTGTGTGTGTGTGTGTGTGTGTCTGCGTGCCTTTCCTCCCTCTCAGCTAGACACAACCAAGCAATGAGAGCGCTGACAGATTGGGCTGATAAAGGTACTAATAGATACACACACTTTGAAGGAGGCTGCTTTTCTTCTGATAAAAGGGGTTAACAGCAAAAGCTTTCACACTACGCAGAGATAAGAGTGGCAACAGGAGCTGAATCACAGGAAGCAGAGATAAGAGTGAGGAGAAGTTAGTGTGTGTGAGGAGAGAGGCAGAAGTGTGTACAGGCTTTTTCACCTTCAGGTGTTCAAACTTAATGCAAATAAAATCATTTGCACGAAAGTTGTCAGGGCAACATAAATAATTAATATTTGCTAGAGTAGAAAAAATATTCTCAATTGATTGATTTGTGCCACAATAGCTGATCAGCAAAGAGATGGTGTCATATAATGTAATGAAAGGACTGATGGGTGATGGTTCACCTGTCTCCAATATCTACTCTGGATACTAACATACGATATTTGCATTCAAGTGTTTTTTGTTATTTTAATTTGGGCTTGGAATTTGGTGCATTAATTCTGATTACTGAAAAAATTGAAGCAAATTAACACAGTTTATTCTTGAATTTTGTAGTTGAGCCACGTAAACATAGCCTGCTGGAAATGCCGTAATGTTCTTTAAACTGCACTCTACATTTTAAACTTACATTTCATTGATAATAAACATTATTTCGTTGTTCAAGCTTATGTATTTCTATTCAGTGATTCAGTCATACACCAAAATCCATTTGAGTTGAAAAACACTGCTTCCTGTGCCTAACACCGATATGCCACTAATATGCGATTAATTGTGATTAATTAATTAAAGGCCTCTGATTAATTAGATTAATGTTTAAAATCTAGTCCCACCACAAATTTAAATGTAATTAATCAACAAATCAAAATCAACAACCTTTGACTCATTCTTGCTTTATTGTGAGAAGACCCATAAAATGTTATGTCAGCAAATACAGAGTAATATTCTCAGTAAAGGATCAGATTCAAGCTAAAAATGCCATGAGAACTATTCCACCAAATCCATCCCCAGGCCATGACCCTGGAGAGGGGGCATCTTGCCAGATTGTGGTGATGTGAAGCATGTCTCGTGTGCTTCGAGGTCAAAGGAAAGAAACAGAATGCATAATATAACACAAATCAAAAAATCAGTTCAATAACATCCATCCCTGCAGTCACATTTCATCGCTCAGTATCATGAAAAGATCAACAGTAGAAACCTGCATTGTGATTGTTTCTGCATCCTTTACTCCTCAAAATTTGCCTTGACATTAACACACATTAAACACTCATTTGGATGCAATGAGCCGAAATGAACAGATTCCTTGGAGACTGTAATTTTTCACTCTGGGTTGAAAAGCCTGTGTGGTTAAAAACAAAACAGGCCAAACCACTAAATACCCCTCAAACCTCAAAGCACATAATTCAGCTTTGCCTTTGAAGGCTCTCAGACTGACAAGTGACACAAGGCAGAAAATAATCTCTAGGCGGGGCAGCCAATGAGGCTGAACGTCGGCATCATTGCTTGGAAATAAACAGAAGATACAACAGTCATAGGATGAAGGATAAAGTGATGAGAGGTTCTGAAAACAGCGTTTTTGGCTTTGTAGGTCTTTGGAGTGAAGAAGTGGAAACTGATGACAAATCACGAAGACTGCTCTGGTCTGGATTAGATTGTCAGGATTTACAGGACTGTCTGTTTGTTAGATAATTAATTCAACCACCTCTCTTCAAAACTATTTACATCCAAAAATAGATGAAAAGAAACAACTCTCAGACAATGTTAATCAGCGGTGATTTCAAACCTGCCAAGGCTTTGGCTGTGAAACAAATTAAGGGCTTGGATCTGGGGGAGAGTGACTGGAAAATGATTACATTCCTGAGGCACATGTGTTTGATAGACCCCCCAGTTTGGGAGGAAGTGTGACAGACGTTTTGGGCTTGTGTTCAAAGCCCAACAAAAATCAAAACAGGCAATTAGGATAATCCGCCATTATTTTATCATTTGGTAAACATGTACAACCCTTTCTCTTTAACTCACACACATAACTGGCTTCCCACAGGACTCACACACCAAAGCTGAAGACCCAGACTTACATGAACACACACACACACACACACACACACACACACACACACACACACACACACACACACAGATGTCATCTTGACATGTTATTCTAGCAGCTTTTGGTGATGAATGTTATATGAAAATGAGATTATGATGTGAACATGTCTTGTCTCTCTGTGCACGCCTCCACCTGTCCCTCACCGCTCGTTCACTGACCACATTCACACAGCGGTCATTTCCTCTGATGTCTGCTCGGGGTGTGGAGCTTAATGCCGTTGAATTGTTGCCTGCTGTGTTTGGATTTGAATGTGATTTTAAGACAATAAATATTGAAAACCAAGAGGGATGTGGAGCCATATTTTAAGTTATAGCAGCATGTCTGAAAACCCATTACCCACATGAAGCTAACTTTAGCATTCAAAAGCCTCCTAGCTTGTATCACTGTTTGCCAGAGAACATCTGAAAGCAAAGAGTATGATAGTTTTATTTATTTTCACTAAAGATTATATATTAAACTGTAAGCTAGCTGGTAATGTAAGCTAGGAAGTGGGTAAATGCTAACTTTGTAGTTTGTTTTATACCTTACAATGGAAAAGGCTGTAATTTTAAGCCAATAGCTATGTAAGCTCGCAGTGGATAAGCACTAACATTGTAAGTCCAAGTTATGCTCTGAACTGTTAGCTAGTTGGTCATGTTAGTAGTTAAATGCAAGCTTTGTAGTTTGACTGTTTTGTACCCTGCAGTGAGAAAGGCTGTAATTTTAGATCGTATCTATATTACCTTGTAGAGGTCAAACGCCAACATAACAGAATAATTGTTATTATAACTTGCAGTGTGAAAGGCCTTGCTTTAATGGATATGTTTGCTTGCAATAGTAAAAATGCCAGTCTTACAGTTTGGATTATTTTATTTTTAATAGTTCATATCTTGCATTGGAGAAAAACTTTAATTCTGGGCTAAAGCTATGTTTGCTAGTCTTGGCTGAATGCCAACCTCGGAGCTGGATTGTTTTATGACTTGCCGTGGGAAAGACTTTAATTTAAGCTAATGGCTATGTTAGCTGGTCGTGGTCGAACTCTGGTACGGTTAGTTTTGCCTACATTATTTAAATTTACAAAAGCATGTCTTCTAGGGCTAGATGGCAGCATCCATGGCCAAACAAACTTGGAGCACTTTGTCGCACGAATTTAGGCTTCATTTTTTTTTTTTTTTTTTATAATATAAAAGCTGTAAGCAGTTTGATATTAACAATACAGTTTGGCACTTTTGTACCCTACAATGGTGAAGGCATTTATTTGTGGTTAAGGAACTGTCAGCTGTTGTCTGTTATTGGCGCCTGGGTTCACTCTTTCTTTTCAGTTCATCATCACTTGGAAAGTTGAGAGAACAGATAGAGCTGTCCTCCTTGATACATCTTTATTTCTGGGACTTGACAGGTTTTTTTTTTTTTACAACATTAAAGCTCCTCCCCCTGAGTGCAACATTTCTAAGAAAAATATCTGCTGTGTGAATATGGTGATTTTTTGCTACCACTGCTGTCTTTGGTACTGTGTGCCCACCTGCTCTCTCTGTAGACAGTAGATGTACTTCCCCACATGTGTGTCTGTGTGTGTGTGTGTGTGTGACCACTCACTGTGCCTCTCTTTCTTCCTCTGTTTCCTCACAGCATGTGATTGCCATCCCGTGGGTGCTGCTGGCAAAACCTGTAACCAAACCACAGGACAATGTCCCTGTAAAGACGGCGTGACTGGTATCACGTGCAACCGCTGCGCTAAAGGCTACCAGCAGAGCCGCTCGCCCATTGCCCCCTGCATAAGTACGTGGATTCAGTCTTTACCACAAAGGGACAGACACACCAGAAACTACAATACAGACACATGTGTACATGTTAAGTAAAATCACACACATTTAATCCTTTTCTGCAGACAAGCGAAAAATCACGTCGAACCAGCAAACCTGCCAGTTTAAATAATCAAACTATTAAAATGAGCTTCAAGCAAATGGAAGTGAAGCTTTCTTAGGTAGCTGATTTTTCCCTGGATCTGGTAAAGACCCAAAGCTGCCAACACAAGGATATTTAACCCAAAGTATGTCAGGTAAAAGTGTGAAAATCAACCTCTTATGAGCCAAACATGATCTTATATTAAAGCCAAACTATTGGAACAGAAAACATAAGCAGAGGGATAACTGAGGGCTTTAACCTTCTCAGCTGTTGTCAGTTTTTATACATTTATCGCCTTTTTTGTCTCACCTCAAAGCATATTTAATCAGCGCTCCAGCGATTGAAATTAGATACAAGGAATTAAATGCTTATGAGGAATAAACCTCCACATGGAGACGTTAGGCTGGGATCCAATAAAGGAAACATTAAATCAACTAATCAGGTACGTTTGATTCGTGGGAACGTGAGCGAGAGCTAAGGTGTCAAAACACTGATTCCTGTGAGATGGAAATCAAATCTCCCCCTGATGATAACTATGTAATCAACTTAAATCTTTAACAGCCGTCTTTTAGATTTAGCGGTAGCTCTTGCCAGTGTTCATTTTTCTTTATCTTTGATTTGTGTGTACCTCCGAGCTCAGGCAGAAATAAATCTATGCCGGAGGATAATGAGAAACAGGCTCATTATTTAAACTGGCACGCGTGGCGACTGAATACTGATGGGAGATTCTGATCAACAACAACATCAGTGGAGCGACCTCTGGGCTTCAGGCACCATTGTTTTGGCAGTTATTGTTTTTCTTGTCATGATATGGGCTAATTTGTCATGGGAGAAGGCCTCATTATGTCTACAAGGCGTGTACTTAAATGATGTATACATTCATAGAGGACGCAGGTTTGCAGCTAAGAAAATCGGATTTTACTCGATCAAAGACTTGATTCTTTCTGTCTGTCCTCACGGCGTTCATTTCTGCACAGCTGAAATCACCGCTTTCCTCCACTTCTTCCTCTGCATGTGTCTCTGATACATCTCTGCGGTTTTACCTTATGTCCTTGTATACTTTGTCCCCTTTTGATGAGCCCCTTCTCTCCTACCCACAGTAACAAAAAGCCATTTTGTGAGTTTTATATCTTATGTTGACATCCTGCTCCTTTGGAGATAAGGCGGCAGGCAGTTCTTCACGCATGATTTCTCTGAGCGTCAACTTCCTTCCCACAGAGTGTGACGGAGGACCGAGAGAATCAAGTCTTTGGACGATCACACAGCTCGTTTAGTTTTTCCAAAGCACAATGGAAAAATAGAGGAGTAAAAATTCATTTTACAATGTTATATGTAATAACTAAAAATCTGAATTAAACAATTTTTCAAGGCATGTAACAGAAATAACATTGGGATTGTAGAAATATGAGAGCCAATAGAAGTTTTTATTAAGTTGTTATAGTGTTCACAAGTGGTGCTATTTTTTTCCCATATTAAATGCGTAAATTATTTCAAACCATCATAAAAATCATAGAAATAACTAGTTTTTTAAAAGATGGCAATTCAAGACTGTCATAAACGTGCCTCCCATGGGTGGCATAGCATTTTAGGTTGCATCCAATCAAATTAGCTCTCGAGCAAGTGGTCTGGGTTTGAATCCAATCAGAAGCCTCTTTGATTACAAAATGGCTAGAAATCTGTTTAAAATGCAATTCATACTAAAAGCACAAGAGACAACATGAATAAAATTTTCCTGTTATTGATAAAAAAAAAATATTACATGGGATTACTTCAGTGAAGAAAGTAAGATCCTGGATGAAAGAAGATACAAACATTTATCAAAAATATATTTCAAATAAATCTAATTTCTTCGCTCATGAAAACAGGACTGTTTCCCTCTTACACCAAAAACATCAAGCAATTTAGCACTTAAGGCCCTTAAGGGAGATAAGAGACTAAATAACTGCCAGAAATTTGAAGACAGACATAATGAAAACAAATAATTTATAGCTTTGCCTCTAAATTCACACCAAAGCTTGTCTGTTGAAAAGTAAAGTGGTTTAAGACTTCTTGTGTCCTCAGCACTGATACAATTTTAAACAATTTTGCTCTTTACCTTTATCACATGATAATGAAACTAATTGTCTTCATGTGTATCTTCTGTCTCCTCTGTGAGTAGAGATTCCTGTTGCACCTCCGACAACCCCGTCCAGCAGCACTGAGGAGCCGACAGGTGAGTCCAGACAGAGTCAAACATTCTTTTCGTTGTCAGCTCTTTGCTTGTGCACTTTGTGGGAAAGATCACGACAGAGTAAGTCTGTGGAGATGTAGATTTTTTTTTTTTTTTTACCAGTAGTGTAAAAACAGACCACTAGATAAATTGGATCCCTCATGCCCTCCTTCTTCTTATTAGTGCCTCATGAATATTAAACCCATTAGCAGCAGCAGCCCTGGGACGTGCCTCCTTTAATCTCTCACACTTTCACAATTAATCAGTCTAACTGCGGCACAGTGGGGTGTTGGTCTGGCTTAGAGCACAGGGGCTCAACTGTTTGTTTGATTTCATCTCTGTGAACTCCCTCAAGTCTCAATCTGAGGTGGTGACGTGAGGGAGGGACTGATGGAGGCATGTAGAAGTTGTACCTCATATCCCAGGATACGACTGTACTCTTATTCTCTAGTTTATTATATGACTCATGTTTGAAATGATACTGTTACACTGCAGATTTATTGCCCTGACACCTCAGATGGTCAGCTGTTAGGCTATTTTATGGAATATTTGAAACAAATTCTGAAACCATGTTTGATTCCAGTTTCTTGTTAACTGGGCCTCAGGTTCATTTAAAGTCAGAAATGTAAAATGTTTGTTGCTCAGACTTACAAACACTTATAATTTGGGCATCCCCTACTCATAAGCCCTTTCTCCCCCCCTGCAGTACTCCTCCACCCCTCTCCCTAAACTAAAAATTTGATTTTTCACATTTGTTATTGTAGCATATTATTATGTGTCAATATGAAAATGGATTGAATGAATGAACTTATGGTGACAACATTTTATCATAAGTTATGTAAAGTCTTTGTCAAAATAAAACAGTAATTCATGACATCTTGGCAAACACCTATGCCCCTCCCAGATGTTTAGAAAAGCTACAGCATTCAGGTTATACCCAGAATGCCTTAATTGTAACCTAACAGTTACACCATGAGTAAGGAGGGTATGCAGTAGATAAGAAACCCTCCTGTACATTGAAAAGTTGTGCAATAGCACAGGCTGACAGCTCTTTACATCATATTTTTTACATTGAAACAACAAGGTGCTTTTAACTGTGTGGAGATGGTTTCATCAAAAGACATGGGGATTTCTTTTCTTTCTTTTGGTATGTCCTCTTCAATTTGTTTAAATTAGGAGAGCTTCTTCATAAATTTTCTTACACACTTGTCCAATTCATTTGCAAATATGTAGTTTAGAGTCATATGTGAACAGGGTTGTCGGTTGAAGCCTATGCTTTTATACCCCAGGAAATTTCTCCTCTTCATCAAAGTCTGATATTGGCAGGTATGACAGCCATTCTCAGTTAAATAACTGAGGCTCTTTTCAACCACAGTTCTAAAATTAGCTAAGCTCAAAGAAAAAAAAGATCCATAATCACATTTTTATATTTCATTTAATTTATCTAAAAAAGGAGAAAAGACTACCTATTTCCTCACACATCTACCAATGTGTAATAAACTCACCAGATATGAGTCATACTTTCAATATTCAAATATTTTTGAATTCATAAGTGTATGGTATTGTTTTACGACCAACACTTATTTTTTCAGTTTTACGAGAGCCTGGCACTAAACTGACACAGTAGCCCCCTTCAAACTTTTTTTTTCTTTTTTTTTTGAAACAGCCAATTAAAAACAATAGAAGAAGAAAGCATCATGTCTGGGAGCAGTAAAACTGTTGTGGTTCTGTGAGATTGGGAACTGTAGAAAACCACAGAGACTATCTATAAAGAGTCTGATTTTTCGGGGGGGTGTTTAACATCTGGTCAAGTGCGAACTTTGCTGGACTGAACCAGCTTAACATAAGTGTATGACGAGTACAGAGAGAGCAAGGCACCCAGCAGTGACTGTTTGATTAATCATAAATGCCCATCCCTGGTACTCACGTTGACAACACACCCCGTATTTCTGCTTCAGAAGTTCATTGTGTACAATAGTTAAGATTGTGTGAGTGACACCCATGTGTTTACTGAAAAATGTCACCGAAGTTATGCATTCTCCAAATATAAAGCACAAAACATTGTGTAGATTTACGAACCACGTCAAAATAACTTCCACATTTTGTTTTTTGACCTCATGGTGGAAAAAATTGAGTCATCTGGCATCGCATGTTTGCTCTGTCTCACCCGTGAAGTTGCAGGAGGCCCCATGCTATACATATTCTGCGTGTGTGTGTGTGTGTGTGTGTGTGTGTGTGTGTGTGTGTGTGTGTGTGTGAGTAAGAGGCTCCTGCAGCTGTTGTTGGGCCCTCTGAGCTCCCTTACATTCCCCGGACAGCTTCGATTGACAGCACAGTCAGGGATACTCACCCACCCCCCCATCCGTCCTCCACCTCTTTTCTTTTCTCCTTCGCTCTCTTTGCGCTCTCCTCCACTTCCTGCGTCTCCCTCTGTTTCACGCTTTGTCTTCACACAGCACTGTGGGTGGTGTCAGGCCGAAATATCTGGGCTTTCTCTTCTCTGGGCCCCCTTGTCATGAATCTGTCCAGTTTTGGGGCGGGGGAGATTTTCCTCACCTCATTCAAGGATTACTGGATAAGCGAGAGAAGGCCTGTATTACTTTATCCACCTCACAGAATGATTCACTTATTTACTCATTTATCGTCCTGCTTCCTGTGATGGAACATTTAAAAGTAGAAAACATGTTGATGGTGTTGGACGTCCACTGTCTGCCATGATGGAAGCATGAGCACCTAAAGGCTCACCTTATGATGTTGTAGGGGCTCAAACCCCAGGAGATGCATCAGTACCTTCTGAAAGGAGATCACTCCTCCTCCTCCTCCTTCTCCTCCTCCTCGGTATCGTTCAGCAGCCATGATATCATCTGATTCCTGATCACGAACAGATGTGGGAGTTTTATCAGAAGATCAAACTGGATTTTTCAAACCTTGAAAACAATGCATGTTTTGCACATATTCTACAAGTTTGTTACTGTAGCTCTAGCAGGAGTGATACATTTTTGAAGCAGCAAAAGTGAGTTTGAAGCTCACTTAACTTCAGCCAAGGTTAAGACCAAAACTTGCAAGAATGAAAAAAGAAAAAGGGCAGTGTCAATCAGAAAACTGCTCTAAAATGCTACCACAGGTTTTTTCTTTTCGGGTTTCCAAAGTTAGGTTATATCTTCCCATACAACCCCCAGCTTTCATATTACAGCTTTTTAATTATGGCACTGAAAGTAATCATGTAACAACTCCTTAAGCTACATTTGGGCTGTGGGGCAGTTTCGTGGATGAAGCTAAGCTCTGTACATCCTGCAGAAACTCAAGAACTGAGTATTTCCATCAGAGAAAAATATAAACATTTAAAAATTGACTTTGTTTTTGATTGTTTTTGTTTTGTTTTGTTTTTTTGCCTTTGACAAAATCCAAATTTAGAGGCAAAAATTCAAATTTATTATCTAAATTTTGACCTAATTCTCCAAGTTTCTGATTTTTCATCTCAAAATTTTTACTTTTATCTGAATATTTTGACCTTTTTTTCAAACTTTTCTCTTTCTATCTTGAATTGTTGTTGTTTTTCTCATTATTGTGGCTTTTTATCTCAAAATTGTAACTTTGTCTGGAATTTTTTTACTTTAAATCCAAAATTGTGACCTTTATCTCAAAAATTCAACTTTTTAACCTCAGTATTTCAACCTTTTATCTCTTTGTGTCTCAAATTTTGACCCTTATCATTTTAAAACTTTGACTTAATATAGTCCAATTACATGACACTGTACTTGACCATGGTGAAAGGAGAGAAAAGAGAACTGTATATCTGCAGCTCGTCTAGAAAAGTGCATTTCCACTTCAGCATTTTCAGTCTGAGAGTGCAGGTAGAGCAGTTTTGGTTCATGCTCAACATCATGACAGGTTGGTGCATCAGAATAATGCCAGTAGCTCAGAGCAGCGTTTTATTACATGGTCTATAGAACGTGTATCTGATGAAACCTGTACATATTGTGGAATTTTCTAAATCCCCCTAACATAATTTTACCATCAAAAAGGAGGGCATGTCCGGGCAAAAGAGGACACAAGGTCACCCTACATGACGTGAAAAAATCTAAAAACACATTGAAGGGCACAAGATTAGATAAAAAATTATGTAATGGTGCAGAAAAATTGTTAAAAATTAGGGAAACAAACTTTTTTGGGCCAGATCCTGCCATAAAAAAAATCCTGACATATTTTCCCTTTATGGCCCCCGAATGGAGGATATTTTCCTTGGTCAGAAGCAGAGTTTGCTGATGTTAACGCAGCATGTACCACTGCAGAAAACTGACCACTTATCATTTGGTATCAAAAGACACCTGGGGGACAGGGGAGCTTTGATTTCATCAATCTGTAATGATAGCACAAGGATGTTTAACCACACTTTGTGACAGATTGACTGGCTGGAAAAATAGATAACAAATTGAGCAATCAGAATTTGCTTTGATGATTAATGAATATGGATGAGTTACATCTTTCAGAAATGTGGAATTTGAAGTAACTAGTGAGACTCGAACTTGTATGTGTTAATCTGAGTGGGGGTGCTTGGCTGACAGCTGTGAGGCAGGTGCCTTGTTGTGCTGCACTTGAGGGAGGGGGTGTATTTGGAGGAGGGGGTGAATGGAGGGCGTGAGGGGGAAAAATGGAGTGGATATTAATTTGTCTCCTGCAGCACCGGCTCTCCCCCTCTCGACCACACGGAGGGCTGGAATGCATGGAGAATACCTCTGATGGTGTGGCCTAGACAAAACACACATTGTGCTGGTAGGTCACGGATGGTGTGAGTCGCCACTCCCACGGGTCGTGACAGAGACGTCTGCGCTGCAAATGAAAATATGGAGGAGATTAACCGCTGATGACCTGCGATGGTCGCTGGGGTCTGAAAGGATACACAGGATGTGAAAGTAACCGATGATGATGAGGACAAGGAGAATTGGAGTGGTGATGATGAGGCTCATAAGGGTAACGAGATTCAGTGTGCGTGTGTGTGTGTGTGTGTGTGTGTGTGTGTGTGTGTGTCTGTCTGTCTGTGTCTGTGTGCGTGTTTGTGTGTTACGCGAAGCTGGAAGTGATCAGAATCTGTGGTGGACCCCTCCTTGGATTTTTTGGACATGAGTCTTCCTTCACACGCCTTGTTTTGACTCAATCACGCTGTACAATCATGTCAACGTGGGATCTTGTTACGCCACTTAATCGTACAAGAGTGAGAGAAGAAATGCGCTAATTTTAAAAGACAGTTTTGTATAAACGTGGCCAAATGTAGAGGGCCGTCGTATCAGGTTCTCCATAATGCTTACAATTTACATTTTAAGGCTCAAATTTATTCTGAAAGACTAAAATCTTGGCTGAGCTCTTCTCTGTGTTGATAGCCTGAGTGAAATGTAGCTGGCGTCCCCGCTGACTCATCTGAAACTCATTAATTGCAGTGAAAAAGGTCAACCCAAACCATCACCACTGATCACAAACCACCCAAAACTAAGATCTCAAACAAGGTCGAGAACTCTCACAGCCTCTCCCCAGCTGCCATCTCCCCAAAACACACCATCTTCCACAACTTCTGACAACACGATAAGCAGAGAAACAAGGTCTCTTTCTCCCTGTGTCATTTTCTGGACACGATCCAAACTCACCGCCCTGGTGTGATCAGCCCGGCGCAGAGCAGGGCACCACACTGGGCTCTATAATCTAATTACATGCTTTATTTGCCTCAATATGTTTCTCAATCAGTCTGCTTGAGGGAGAAAGGCCTCCTCCTGGGCCGTCATTTACACCTCCTTGTCATCCAGCAGCTCTAATACACTCTGCCCTGTCTCTGAGGCCTTGTTCTCACTGAGTTACTGGTGTTAATGTTTTGTGCAGATTTATGTGAGATAGAAAAGCTATTAACACTGGGTTTGACTGTCCAGGACTCTTGAGATCAAATCTTATCAGTCTGCCGAAGGGTTTCAGTGGAGTGAGGGGACATTTGCTTGTTTGTTTTCAGGTGTTTCTTGAAACAAGAAAAATCAACCTCCCTTTTTACGTCGTATTATAACAGTATATTGTATATTACTCGTAAAAGTTGCCAAGTCCTCTGTGTGTTTCTAAAACAGAGTTTTGAAGCAAAACTGCTGGTGCAGCCATATTGGAATGGGGGGGTGAGTCTCTACACTAACAGCTATAGGACACCCGTCAGTCACATGACCTGAACTGTGCCTCAAGAAGTGCATATATTCAAAGAGCAGATCTAACATTAATTATTATTTTAATTCTACTTTCTATGTTCAAGGCAACTTTTAGCAGGATGCAAAGCAACGTTGTAGGTAATATGTCACTTCGGTGAATCCTGGCCCACCAGTGCTCATCTACCAACTCCAACCTCACCAAGCAGAGCAAACTTGACCTGGCTCTTCATTTTATTGATAGACTCGGGTTTTAACAGATCACTGGCCCGTTCTCTATCACTCTCCTGTTTACTTTTCTTAAATCCAAGAAATCATTATCACTCTGTTACTTCCTGCCGCTAAACTCAGCTGACTTACCTAGTGTCATCCAAGGTATTTTCGGTCTAGGTGTCAAAAATGAATTTGTGTGCTTCTAAGAAAATCTGAAGAAATAATATAAAGAAATAAGCACTTTTGGTGCTGATTATCTCATTTTAAAATGTGGATTATGAAATTATAGAGTCTATTCCAAGATCAGCCCTTAAAAGTCATAAGTCAGGTCATAAATAGGAAAATAAAGTCACTGATAAACTGAAACCTATCCAGTCAGATGACATAGATGAGCCAAAGTGATGGTCATTAACCCTGTACCATTTACATTTTAGCACAGCATCAATGTGTCATTCTCATTCTGGCTCATATGAAAAAAGGATAGCAAAACAAAAAACAATTTTATGATGATTTGTGAATAGAACTGGAAGATAAATTTTGACCGTCTCTGCTGGTATAGGATCCCTCAAACTCTGGTCTTTTAAGTGAGAGCTCTGTGTTGTTTGGCTCATCCATTGGCCCTAACTGACCCCCGTACTTCATTGCCAGCAGCCCTTGTTCGGGTTGTACTCTATAGCCGAGGACTACACAGCTGCTTCTAGTCACATATCTGAAAGATGTCTGAGATCCCTAAATGAAAGCTTGCACAGCCCATTCAGTGCCAGCATTTTAGTGTTTTAGACAACATAATCCAGTACAATGTATCAGTCGCCGGTGCCTGAACCTACCTCTGGCCTACTTTGGCTTCTTTCTGAACAAGTCTTTGGCTCAAATACATCAAACTGTACAATCCTGCCTTGATGCATCTTTGCTTCAAAGCATCCCAAATGAAAACGATTAGCTGTAAGAGCTGTACAGCACTTTGATAGAAAGGGCAGAGGTCCACCTCTCAGTTACGCACTCCTCAGCGCTCTGAAAGGCAGGAAACAAAGCGCTGTAGTAACTACATCTACTCAGAACACCCAAAGCACATTTTAGCTCAGTGCTGGAGGACTGCTCCCACTTCCCCTGCCTGTAACACACGCACAAAGGGAACATTTGTCCTCACCGTAGGGGACTGCCTGGACCTAAATGGGGATCTCGGGGTGCTCTCAGCGGGGCCCGGAGCTGTGTCTCAGGGGTACACTAATGGGGAACGAAAGGCTATCAAAGGGAAGTATCATGATGGCATCAAGGGGGGTTATGAGAAAACAAAGCTTCCTTTCCTCAGCTCCCCCTTCCATCATTTACATGGTAATCAGGCACAGCTCGTATAGACTCCTCTGTTTCTTTACTTTGTCTATTTTTGTTACTCACTCTATTTACTACCACCAGCTCCAGCTTTGTGGCATTGCATCTTTGCTTTTTTGCTGATTTTACTTAAACCCCCCACCCCCCTGATAAACTTCACTCTTTTTTTTGTGTCAACCTCACCACCCCTTTGCTCTCTACCAGTATCCATTCTCCCGCCTCCTTTCGCTGCATTTTTTCTTGTCCTGGAGTTCCCCAGGCAACCTCATTCACACAGAGTATAAAAGAGAGCAAAGGCATGGAGCAAAGATCTGCGCACAACAATGAAGTTTGTTCATATTCAGGCTGCCTGAAAGCTCCCATCCTTCTTCCACCAGCTCATCACTCTCCTCTGCTACGACTCACTGTCCATCCATCTCTCACTGCCGTCTTTCCTCCCTCTTTTCTTTTCCCTCACTCATTACAACTAGCACCCCTGACGCGTAAACCAAATAAGGACTCTGGAACCAATTTATGCCAGTTGGGGAGAAAGCTAAAGGTGCAGAAAAAAAGGGGGGAAATTTTTTTTTTTTTTTTTCTCTCTTTTTCATGATACGGCCTCACGTCACGTCTTTCTCTAAGTGTCTGGCAGCGTGACAGCGTAGCATGGGGCAATCACTGCTGCTATGAACTCTGTGGATTGCAGGGCTCTTGCAAAGTAGAGGGAGGGATATACGGTTGCCTCCTTCACCTCCTGGTAATCTATCATAAAAAGTGGAGGCATATGCATTTCTTCATGGCACAGGGTTAGACTCTGGAACGCATGTGTGGTCAGAGCGTAAGGAAAAAGCTCTAGCCTCTTCAAACACATCGACAAATGCAATGAAATAGAATGAAATAAAGAGAATCATGTGTAAAATAAAACTGTCCATCTTATGTGTGACAGTATACTTTCAAATCAGCCAATTCCTTTTGATATCACAGTCTAAGTAAAGATATTAAACTCTGTCTTGATGTCACTTTGTTTTGAGTCTTATGTTATTAATCAGAAAAAATATTATTGTTTTATTCCACTGGTTGTAAATTGATTAGGAATGGCAATAAAACTGATGGAGAATTACCAAAGTGTCACATATTTCATGTTACATAAAGGTAATAACCAAGCTAATATAGTTACAGTAGGAGCTGCCATCGCACAAAAAAAGTGTTAGCATTGTGCTACTAGCAACCCCTTATTTTTGTTAGCTAATTCGATAAATGCTAATATTGTTTGTAAAATGTGTTATAGAATGTAATAAAAGATGCCTTGAACTCTGCTGTGCAAATAATGTTAAATCAAGCTGTTTCCTGATACTAACTAAGAGGCACTGTGAGGACTTTCGAAGTGATCTTGAAAAAGTCTCTCTTCTAAATAGGTAGATGAGCACTGGCAGGACACAATCAGGATTTACAAACGTTACAGACATGTCTCATAGTCTGCTACTAAACTACGGTTTAGACTGAGTTTACAGAGTTCACTTTTCATGTTTTGACCAACTTCTCTTAAGAAATAATTAATACATTAACTTGTTGCTTTGTATCTGGTAGAAATGTTCACAGTCCACTCATTAACTTGAGCGAACAGACATGTACAGGTTTGTATGAGTGGGTGACCCTGCAGTAGAGCTGCTAGGTGATTTGGTTGACTCCTCTGCATGCGTGAGGTATTTATTTGTTCATGGCCCTCCCTCCTCAAAAAGGCTCCTCTGCCTAACCCTTCATGGATGGCTAATTTTCCCTTCCTGACCTCCCTTTGTGTGGCATTGACCCCCTTCACACTCCCGCCTTCTACTCCCTGGAAAAGCTGCCAGCCCTCCGCACTCTCTTTCCCCTCATTCACACTGCAATAAATGCAAATGCTCGACATGGTCCTGGCCAGGCCTCGGCGTGATCCCGGGGTTATTTTTTTCTGGAGGTTGAGGAGGGGGGCTGAGGTGACAAGTGAGGTGAGACTTGGAGGAAGGGTGGGAGGGGGCGAAGGGTGGTCTGAGGAGGGCCTGACTCATTCCCACAGTCTGATGGGGAGTGAATGGGTAGATGGTTGAGGTGATTGTGTTTCTGCTGCTGGTACCATCAGATCTCTGTGGAGGCTGTTAGAGTTTAAAGGCCTGCTAATGCAAACAAAAAAAAATACAAGCACTTTGTAAATAAATGTAAGAGCGGTACAATAAAAGCAGACAGATGCGTGCACATTGACCATGAAATGTGTAACTGTATGGTCTTTGAAATGTGTGATAGAGCCTTGTTTTGTCTTCATCAGTTATAAAAACATGAAAATACCTTCTGATTAAAAAACATAAAAAAGAAAAACACTTTCAAGTTGTATAAAATTGCAGTAAAAGTTCAACCTGAAAGCAATTCTTTTGAAACATGTTATTACAAAAGTATGTATTCATCCATTGGAAATAATCAAGGACCATTTTTCAGTACAGCAAGTGAAAATAAGAAGTCACCATATACACTAGGTTGCAATTTTGCTATTTTAACATCCAAAACTTTCATGCAAAATGTGTAGCCTGCCAAAACTTGATCACAGTTTCATCTTTCAAAAGAGTAATATTTAGAAACAGTTTGAGATGCAATTTGAAACTAGAAAGACTTTCTGGATTCATTATTTTCTGGCTTTATTTACATTTCAATCAACATCCTAATAGTTTTGTAACTGATGCTGTACTACTACTACCACTACCATTACTACTACTACGACAACTATTCATTGTATTAATGAAAATAATTACTATAATTACAATGATAGCGATATAAAAAGTGTAATGTTTCTTAATTTTGAAGCCAGTACAAATTGAAAAATTGAATCTTTTGCTTTCTTGTCAATTTAATCTTTAACTGTTCTATTGTGTGGTTGTAGAAGCCGTGAGCGTATGAATGATTTTTAATTGTGCATTTATCTTTAAGAGGTTTTGATACATTATTATTTGCTATGTATTATTGTTCCGTTATTTTCCAGTTGCTACTCATGTGTTTATGTACTATATATATATATATGTAAATAAGTATATATATGCTTGGTTTTGTTAAGAGGGGGGCTGATCGCTATTTTGTTCTCATTTGAAAAGTTGAACACTTCTTTTCCCGATTCCATTAATTTTGATGTAACACATGTAGGCCCAACCTCAACCTCTCATAGGCTTTTTTCTGTTTTAAAGAGCTGCTACTATGACTTTTATCATAAAGGGAGAAAGGAGAGATTATTCTTTGCTTATTGTATTATTTAAAATCATAAGGGGGGGGGGTTCTGCTTTATTTGCAAATTATTGACAACATTATTTGCTTTATCTCATAAAGCTTCCGAACAAAAATGTATTTTTGATGTTTTAGACAAAACTATAGATGCTGTGACTTTAGGAAACATCCATGTTTAGGTTTTGATGATTTTGCTTCTAAGTTATAGAATCACTTATATGTATTTCTTCATTTCAAAACCAACCCCATTTCTCCCTCTTTTTTAAAACTTTTACCTGTTTTGTGTCTCTTTTCATTTTTTTAGACTGTGACTCTTACTGCAAAGCATCTAAAGGCAAATTGAAGATCAACATGAAGAAGTACTGCAAGAAAGATTATGGTGAGTCAATGCACGCACACACACACACACACACACACACACACACACACACAGAATATCCCATTTTTATGGCTTGTTTCTGCAGGAGAGCTTAATCACATGTGGTTTGATGGAAGAAACAGTTTCCTTGGCCGTGGATGAAACAAATAAAGTCTCTTATTCTGAAAGAACAAATAATGTATCAAACTTTTAGGATCATTAGAGTCACGGTGAAACTTCCCAGCCTGATGCAATACGTTACCGTGGAGATGCTATAGCTCACAGAGGAGGCTGATCTTACTGATGGCTTACTCCAGCTTTCTGAAGCCAGAGACAAAGCATCAAACAGAGAGAAGAAGACCTTCAAGGGGGAAGAGAGACATAGACAAACTGAAAGAGAGAAAGGGCAGGATGAAGAATTAGGCAGAGGTGTGTCGGGGGGAGGAGGGGGGTCTCAGCATCTAAGGCCCGGCCGGATAAAGCACAGACAGTGTGATGGACAGTGGGTGCTCTCTGAGAGATCCTCATTAAGCTGGATCCACACACACTCACATACAACAGCTGCATTCCTGTGAGCGTCCGTCCGCCACGCCATTCAAGGTGTAGATAAGACGTATGACCTCTCCCCTCTGCCCCTCCTTCCGTCCCCTCCCCTGATTGAAGTCAAGCTGCTGAACCGGTCAACCGATCGGCGGCATCCTGCGGCATACCTCAGCAGCTTGACAGACAGGCGTGGGCTTTGTCCTGCAGGGATTTGGAGGAGTTAGGAGGTCAGCTTATTGACACCTCCTCTTCCAGCAGGGCCCACCTCACTGCTGATGTCGTGAGAAGAGCCTCGAAAAGAAAACAAGGAACGGTTAAAGCAGGAACATCTCCTTAACTTCTCAAAAAGTTGCAATGCCAAAAATGCTGCCTCAAAATTCATAGTTTTAGGTTGCATGAAAAACTTTTACAAGAACGTGCTATGTGCTTTAAAGACTGTGTTGTAAATCTTTCATTGGCAGATTCATTGTCTAACCTCAAATCCATCGTGATAGATGACAGTTAATTTCATCAGTAACATATTTATGTAACACCTGAGCGATAACCACAGGCTGCAAAGGTTCAAGGTCAGAGAGGCGAAGAGATAAAAAGAGACATCAGGATGTTGTGGTGGAGAAACCGTCATTCAACACATCACTGAGTACCCTCATGGATGTTCGTCTACCACAGTGTGAAGCTGTGAGTGTGTGTGTGTAGGTGAAAGGGATCTGCTGGTACTGATGGATGAGATAGTAACATGTAAGAGACGGATGGATTTTTCTTTTTTGCTGCATAGTTTTTGCTTTAAGAGGGAGGATAACTTCATTTTTGGGTAAGAGATTATACTCAGGAATGACGAGAAAAGTAACATGGGGGAAACTCAGGAGTACTTTTCCCTGTTAAACTGGAGCTGAGTTATTTAACAATATTTTACTTGCCACCCCATCCGCTCTGTAATCCACTTTCCTCTTGCCGTCACCAGGGGGGCTTTGAACATAAGAACCATTCAGCTCCTTGTCATATCCAACAGCACACTCAAGATTCATAACAGACCCAAACAAGTCTCCTGTAGAGTGCAAACCACACAAGAGCTCAGCGGAGTGGATGGAAAAGTCAAACACAATGTGAATCTACAGAATAAGTAGAGCGAGCCATAGCTTTGGACTGTTGTGAAAAGATCAGCAGGGGAGCGCGGCTCCATGCTGCGTAGAAAAACGATGCTACAAGCCTCTGTGGTCGACATACAGATGCATATAAAGAATCGCAAGAGGGAGCGGGGTGCAGGGAGGAGGGAGGACGTGTCAGATCTCATAATCGTCCTCAGTTATAACAACTGCATGTATTTCAGAGTACAGTGAGTGTTGATTTGACCAAAACAGACAGAACAGACAGAAATGGCAGCTGGTTGGTTAAAGCTAGACTCATTTGGGGGACATAAGGTTGGATTTAAAAACTTCAAGCTCCAGCTGAAGTAAATTACACCTCATTACTTTTGCAAAGTGAGAAAACATATTCAATTCAGACCATGCATCTCAGAAATAATAAATTATTTGCATGTGATAAGTTTAATTTGACAGTAGGGCTCTGCTCCGTTCAGGTGTGAAAGCAGATCTGGTGAATTTGGACAGTGAAAGTCAACATCTTATACTGGTTGTGCATTGCTCTGGATGAGTGGCTACATGCCAGGTTGACCCTGCAAAGCCTCCATGCAACTGTTTCTCCATTTTCTAGATCAAAACTTGCCTTGGCTTAACTGTGGGATACCATCTGTCATCTGTGTCTGTTTACATCTTGGTAGTAAAGCATTGGGCATCACACCTATTGAACTGTTAAGTGTTTGTTGACAGTTCTGCTGCATGTGTGCAGTGGAGTACAGTTGGCTAAGCGACATGGGGGTTAACCCCCAAACAGCACAAATTTTTTACTAAAATTCCCCACTTTGATGGATGGTTAATGATTTAATGTCAGCTAGAGAGTGTTGCTTTGCTGCTCAGCCAACACATCCATGTTTTAATTAAATCTTATCAGAAGTTCAAGTAAATGGGACCTCTCAAGTTTTTAAATAATGAAGCTTGTGGAAAACAAAGTGTGTCAGGTTGAGTGTATAATTCATATTTAAGCAATGTATCATAAATATTTGATATCAGATAGATGACTCTAAAGGACTTAGATCAGTGCTAGAGCCAAAAGGCAGTTCATGTCATGGAAACAGGTTAGAAATGGTTGGGATTCAGAAACTGTCTCAATGATCATCTTAGCGTTAGCTGCAGTGTCACATGAAGGACTGGATAAGAGGAAAAACAGTGATAAGTGATTGCATCCCAGAAAAATGAGTCAGGTTAATAAACTCCATCATTACACTCCTGTGGTATAGATTTAGTTTTATTCTCCCTGGGAAAGGCTTGGACATGATACAGCAGTGATATAAAGCCCAACATGCATTATGTCCATTACCTCTGACAGAGCTCAGTGATTCATAACGTGATTTAGAGGGTACTGTGGGCTCTTAGAGACATTAGCTGGGAGACTGTGGGTGATATCACATGATGAATCAGCTGGTTTGGTCCTTCAGGGAGTTTCCTCACATCGATCCAAACCCTCTGTGTATCAATATGTATGATATTAATCAGATCTCTTATAAGTTCCTTTGTACTTCCTCTGTACTTACAGGATTGCGGAATTCACTCTCAGACACGTTTTATCCTTCTCATATTTGTTGTCTCTGTGCAGCACCCAGCACTTAAAAATTGAATGTAATTTAAAGATCTTGTGTGGGTTTAAAACATAATGTAGAAATAGTCTTACTTGGATTACTGTTCATAATTCAAGATTGAAAACCATGATTATCAGCACCAAACTTTTTCAATTCTTAATGCCATTTCAAAGTATCTGTGGTCAAGTCAACAAAGGTTCACCATTATAGGTGAGATTTCCTGTTGCAATGCAAAATCTAGATTTCTTTGAAACAATAGTGATACACAACTACAAATAAGTTCATAATGTCATCACTTTGAATCCTGCAAAAGGCTGTGTTGAACAAAAAAAGTAGTTTCTAAAGGATTTGGATTTTTGCCCCATGCTGGAGCAGCGGCACATGAGTTAACACAAAGCAGATCGAGCGGGACAGGGAGTCACATTTTACTGGATTAAAAAATCCAATTAATCAATAAATTTCAAAATAAAATACAATAATGAACTGACAAAATGAACACAGAGAGGCCAGGAGTCAACAGGTTTGATGTTTTACAGCCCAAAATGAACAAGGAAAGCAAGAAGCACAGGAACCCAAAAGCTGGTGGCTCTAGCTCTGCAAAACAATAAAACGTTCACTCAAAATGTGCTTCAATTTAAATGTTCCCTGAAGATTGTCTGACCTTTTGGATTTGACAACACACAACAGCCAATACGACCTGCTGTGATGAACAAGAACTGTCGGGTTTTTACGGGAAAAGAAGCAAAAGAATCAAAATTAGTTCTGACACACTATTGTTTGACTAAGTGTGCTGAAAAATGTGTTTTAATAGCCACAAACTGAAGGCTGCAAACACCCAGTTCATGCTGGGACTCTTACAAGCTGTTTCACCCTCTGACGGGCATGTGGATTGAGCAAACTAACTCTTTTGCAACCAATCTGTGCAGCCAAAAAAATCTTGAATCCGGTCGTATGTGGGGCACAGAGGCCATAAGCCAGTCTTCTCCAAATTCATCATACTCTGTAATGATCCTCCGAGGCCTTGGCGGGGGTCAGAACTCACTGCGAGCCTCTCTCCACACTGTGCCCTGTCGGATTTTAATCGCCAGCTCCTCACTTATGGTTTCTGAGGACAGCGTATTCTGATGTTTGAATAATGGCCACAGCTGGAAAAAGAGACAGTGTGCTTGGCAGAAAAACGAGCCGTTCCTTCCATTGTGACAGAGATGTTTGGAAGTGGTGATCACTCTTCAGTGAAAAGCTGATGCAACAAATTGGAGCAAAGTTTGAGCTCTCATTAAAAACAATGAAAATATCTGAATATCTTCATGCAAGGGAACAGCAGCTGGCTGAACAAACATATCGTAATAACACCAGTAAATATACAGTGACAGGAAGGTTTCAGTGGATTTGAAAGCGTTGAAAGTGAGAACTCTGGGTCAAAGGCAATGGTCTGGATTGTTCTGGGATTACCAAAGTAGTTCTCTCAGTAAGTCCACCAGGCTTTTGGCCAGGACTTGAATATGTCAGCACCTTTTCAGAGGATTTTCCAAATTTCCCCTAGAGTTGAGAATAGAAATTCCCAGGGGGTGAGTCTCAGTGACTTTTGTGATTTCAGCAGTCTTTCTCTGGAGCATCACCAGGAAGTTATGTATTAATTTATCTATTTTTTTCAGAATAAAATGGCAGTAGTCATTTGTTTGTCTGTTTTTTTTTTCGAAGTTATTTTTTTGGCTATTGTGCCTATTGGGATTGGAGAGAGTGGACAGTGGACAGTGCAAGAAACAGGGCAAGAGTGGGGAGTGACGTTGGAAAGCAGCCACAGCCCAGACTCAAACCCAGGCCGCCCCCATGGAGTGCAACCCCAACCACTGGGCCACCTGTGCTCCAAAATGGCAATAGTTTAAAGAGTTGTGAGACTGATGAACAGGCATGCACGGATGTTAAACTATGGACGACGACTCAAGCTGTCCATGTATCTGCAGCATGGTTGTGAAAAATTGAATTTAAGGAAAAAAAGTATCACATAATCAAAATAGAAGCACAGATCCGCTTTATGTTGGCTGTACTTGTCTGCTGTGTCAGACAGCTTCCTCTTACAAAAGTAAATACAAACCAAAAAGCTGTGTGTATATAGGTTAATGGACAACAGGAGGATTTTCTTCCATTTCTTTTTTTTTTTAAACATGGATTTGCAACCCAGAAAGAGGTCAAACAGCATAGACTTAAGTTTCAGCTATACTCTGTTTCCTATGCTAAGTTGCAAATGTGTGCACACTGACATTCTCTGAGAACACCGAGAGCAACTCTTGGTGCTTTTCAACAGCAGAGACTTTTAGAGAAGCAGAAGAACCAGGGTTTAAAGTGAGTTCCCGGAGAGATTAATCACCCAGGTGCAGTACTTTCCAAAAATGTTGGATCTTTTGGGAGCTCCTGGTGCACTTGCTTTGTTTTTATTATCACCTTCCATCCACAGTTAGATCACACCCAGCTGTGATTGGCTTGGTTTGTTACTCCCTAAACAACGGTCTTCTTTGAGCCTGATAGTGTGTGAACGAGTCTCTGTTAGCTCCCGGTGTTACAGTTTTAAGAGTGACCCTGTAAACTGGAGACCTTTAGCTGAACCTTAGGATATCCAATTTACAACAGCTGTTAGAAAAATTAGATGAAGTCTTTGGTAATGTTTCGGAGTTAAGTATTTTTTGTAGTACCAAAATATACTCATTGGAGAAGTACCTATGAAAAACCATCCCGAGGCTGCCAGTTTACAGGATCACTTTTTAAACTGGACCACCATTAAATCACTCTCATGGCATCGCCAGTGATCCCTCTGGTTCTGAAGGGTAAAAACATTTTGAGTCTATTATAGGTCAAGCACTCATCTCCTTCCAAGTGTTGATCAAACACAATTTTATGAAAAGTCACTAGTGTCTACCGAAAGCAGCAAAGGCTGCATCATCTTCATGCTAACAGGCTAACTGTATGATGGTGTTGGCTTGTCTGACGCCTGCTACAGTGTCATTTTTGTTATACAGTCTTTATCTCTTTATTACCTCTCTTTAGTGGTCTTGCTGTAAAGTGTAGGATTTTTTTATTTATTTGTTGTTTTCTTTATGTTGTTGGCCGTATATGCAGAAAATGCTGTTTGGCATTGACAGAGAAGATTTGGCGAATTTTCCAAGGACACAACCCACATACTCAGCTCTGCTGTTCATCCTACAAGTGCATGTGCCTTACAAATGTAGCACCATTTGACAGAGAAATAACCAAACTTTCAAATGGTTTAAGATTTACAGTGAAGAAGTATTGTTGCAACAAAGAATCTACAAAACAAAAACTGTCTTACTTTCTGTGCTAAGTTTAGTACCTTGGAAAGAAGTACCTGAAACTCCTAGTCAAAAAGCCTCCTCTGTTGCCTTGTTGATTGTTTTGATTTTCTTTTATAATAGTGAGCATTAAATGTGTTCATATACAGATGTTCCAACATCAGCTTGTTTTATTTGCCAGCATGTTAGAATGCAGTTGTTAGCATTCAGCTCAAAGACTGCTGTGTGTGATTACAGCCTTGTAAAGTTGTTAAAATGGCTGCAGACTCAGGCTCTAGTTAAGAAAATTGCCTGTTCACAGAGATGCTGATTGTATGTCATTGGAATGTAATAAATCTCTCATTAAGTGATAATGTGTCGTCTCTATTGCAGCCGTCCAGGTGCACATCCTGAAGGCAGACAAAGCCGGAGAGTGGTGGAAATTCACCGTCAACATCATCTCTGTCTACAAGCAGGGCGAAAGCCGCATCCGCCGCGGGGACCAGCTCCTGTGGGTGCGCGCCAAAGACGTGGCCTGCAAGTGTCCCAAGATCAAACCGGGGAAGAAGTACCTGCTCCTGGGGAACGACGAGGACTCCCCCGGGCAGAGCGGGGTGGTGGCGGACAAAGGCAGCCTGGTTATCCAGTGGAGGGACACATGGGCGCGTAGGCTCAGGAAGTTCCAGCAGCGCGAGAAGAAAGGCAAGTGCAAGAAGCCATAGGAGGGGAATCAGACGGAGAGGGAGAGGAAAGCTGAGCGGGTCATTTAAATAAAAAAAAAAAAGAAAACAAAAGAAAGAAAAAGAAAAGAAAGTGATGCTGACGGAGGAGGACCACGGACAGACAAGAGACTGTTTATGTCGCTGCTTTTTTGTGTAGAAGCATGAAGAGAATTATTTAGGATGACTTGTTTTTAGTGAACTTTTGTTGAAGGAGCTCACCTTGCAGATTTGGTGTTACAGTTTATTTTTTGTCTCTCTTGTGGATTTGCCGAATTTGCACCTATTACCAGCATATAAAGTTATTTGTGTTTCTTTATCTCAGTATGACATCATTATATTTTTATGACTTAATTTTATGGACATTTACTGCTGGTTCAAAAACGACACAGATAAAGCCACTCAGTAACCACTGCAGTTTTTTCTTTTCTTTTTGTTTTTTCAGAGCGTAGAAGTGAGCTTGTTTCTTTGAAACTGAAATGTTAAGATGTGCCATAAAAACCTTTTTTCCCCCCCCTGGCTTCAGGAATTCATCACACATTTATCTGTCAATGTTTTTTAATTGACTTCTTCCAGTTTATCTGCAGCTCTAAAAACATGAGATGATTTTTCCTGCATTTTTCAAAAAATATTTCCCCAGATAAAACAAAATTAGCATGAATCATGTCTTTAATTCTCATCATGGCCCCTGATTAAAATCTGGTGTTTCAGTATTTGAACAAACCTGCCTGAGAACTCTTTTCATTCGTGCTACTTGAGTTAAAATTATGTTGTGTTTGTATAAAACAGACAGCATTTAAAACCACTTTACATCACTTTCTGTACTTACCCTTCTTTTTTTATTTCGCAACATAAGCTGGATTTTTCAGGAAGATCTGCTAGCAGTATTACTCATTTTTACCATAACTACTCAAAGATCATCAATTTCCTTGAATTGATCAAAAAAATCTAAAAACTAACGTGTTTTTTCTTTTACAGCTGAAAAATAAAATTCTAATTTTTTTAGCTTTATTTCATTGGAGCTACATTTTTTACTTATTTTTTTCTTCTCGTGCCACAAAAAGATGAGTAAAGGTGTAAAAGTCACCCGAAGTAGATTATAGTGGCGAGTGAAATACAACCTTCATGTCGTATTGGTGCAAGACATTTTTTTGCATTTGTTGCAAGTGAAAGAATGCAGATTTTGTGTTATTACATATGCAAACTTTTACACCAGCAATGAAAAAGCTCTACTTTGTATCATGTGTCAAATTGTAACTTAAAGAAAAAGAGTGTAAAATCTGAAAGTGTAAAATGATAGAATAGTAATGAAAAGTATCTCCTTTCCTACCTTGTGGGACGCAGAAGTTACTCCTAAACGCAAACTCTACCACAAACACTCATATTGATGTTTTTCAGCAGTTCCATCTCACACTCACTCATTTTCATCCAGAATAAATCCTGCGCTCCTATGAGGAAGCAGTTAAATACCGTCAGAGTCCTCACAAACACAATGCACGACTGTACATTCTCTGAAAACGGACACTCAGGAGCTGCAGAGTCCCATTCACCTGTCACGTTAATTCTCTTCACTTCCACACTCACACAGAGAGAAAGGTGCTGAATTGCAATCACTTGGTGCTGCTTGACTTGAACCACATTGCTCTTTTTCCTTCTTTTTTATTTGTGTGCAGCTCAGTTTGGATGTCTCAGAGGAATGCATGGTGAAAACAGAGCTCAGGTTTGTGAAAACTCACAGTGTTTGTAAGGTATCATAAAGTGGAGTTCCTCTAAGTCAACCCTGAAGAGCATGTTTGATGTTGCTGGCGTTTGCTGTTTTATGAGGTTATATTTAACACCTTTGAGTCAAGAAAAAAAAAACACATGAAAGGGTTTAAGATCTGCTCAAGACACATGGTTTTCATCTGGTGGATGCTCTACTTCCTTTGTTTGGATGACAATAATTTCTGCTTCCAGGAATTATCTAAATGGACTAAAATGCCTCATTGATGATGACAATAAACAAGTAAATTGATTCAAATTAATTAAAACAAATCGAATGTTTGAAATCCAGCTCTAATTATTGATGACATCACACATTTGCTGCGTTTCATTTTCCCATGGCAGTGTTTCTGTTTGCCACGTTGTAATCTGTAGTCTCACCTCTATAATCTGTGTGGCCTCATGCTGTAAATTTTACATGTGTTACCCGAGCAACAAGCCTCCTGTTGAAACGCTACACACACACACAGACACACACAAACCTGTCAAAGCATTGCTTTGTGTTCATACTATGAATTGTAAATGTTGTTTAGTTGTCACCATTGCCAAGACTTTTTGCAATGTTGTTTTACGATGCGTACTAATATATTATGGTTCTTATATATGAATATATTTAATGACACAAGATATTGTGGATTTTATTGTTTTTTCCAACTTTTTTTTGTACTTTGTTTGTGGTCGTTTAGATTGTTGCCATTAAAGAAGGAAATAATAACTACTGAACACACCAACCTGGTAGAACTAAAATCAGATTTTCGGTTGAAATAAACTCTTGTTACATTGAAAATACATTTGTATCCATTCATTTATGTCCTTATTAGTATTTTGATTGCATGCAGTCATTGCTTTTTTTCTGTTCTGTGTTATACAATGTAAGAGATAATGTAAAACTCTCCTGCAAAAGCAAGGGTGGGTGTTGCATGCCTACCCACCAAAATGACTTTAAAGAGGGGAGTTTTAATCCGTAAAACTTAATCTACAGCTCAAAATATCTTTATATATCTCAGGCCACTGTCTTTGTAAACCTTTGTATTAATGCCTGTCTGAAATTCCTAGTGCCTGTCCCTTTAAGGCTACATTCATGTGCTCCTCAGATGGTCCCAGTTTCCGAGCTCAGATGTCCTGACTTAAGCCTGGCTCATAGGACAGGATTTAAAAACTTTCAAGAGCCTAAAATCAGGTTGTAGTACACGCATAGAAATTTCAAGGATTATCTTCTCTTAAATCTTAAACATGCACACACTATAAGATATTGGACCAGAGAGCAACACATCACGTGATCTGACAACATATCTCACAAGGAGGCAAATGAAAAAAAGAGCATAAAAAATGGAGAGCAGTGCAGTGCAGCTGACATTAACCATTATTTTCAGTGAGAAAAGGTAAAAGAAGATTAAAGATCTGGATGAAGATGTGCAAAGACAACATGGTTTGTCCATTCTACAAAGAGAGATGGAGGTGAGAAATTCAATTTAACGTTACTCCATTTTTATCTCTGATAACTTCCGACCCTTTCTGGTCAGTCCCTCAAATGAAGGCAGCTCCCTCTGATTGGCTGTTGTCAGTAGTGAGGATTAAGATCACCCACTCGCATTGGAAGCAAATCTGGGCCAACCTTGGTCTCAGACTAGAAATCTGATCTGAGGCCGAGGGCTGAATCAGGGTCAAATCAGCCCCAGAGTCCTGTAGAGTGAGCCGGGCTGCAGGTGTGTTCAGGTACTTACAAATCATACCGACAAGGCAACACCAAGAAAATCATTATCAAAAATGATCCGAGCAGGATGTTTGAGTTCAGTAGGTGATGTGTTTATTATGCTCTTTAAAGAAAATTCAGAAAGTGATGCCATCACAAGTTGTGTCAATCCTGTAGTTAAATTATAACTTTGGGTTTCTGAGTGAAGAAACTTTATTTATAGTACTTATTGAAAATGTAATAGTGTAGAAATGATTTCTGAAGAACTTATCCCTCTTGATTTATTCTTACAACTTTTTGGACGAGCTGTTTAAAGCAGACAACAGTCTCATCTGGGATTAGACCAAAACACAAACTCACAATGTGAGACTGCCAACATTTAATATTGACATCTGTCTGTTTTTTTTTTTAAACTAGGAACATTTGTTTTAAATATGAGAGAGCATCATACTTCCTCTTTGTTTTGATGACCTCCACTGAGGAAATAGTCCCTCAAACTCAGTATTTGGAAAACTTAACCCCAGAGCCTCCATAAGATTGGTCTTGTTTTCTATTCTTAGTCCCATAAACTAAACTTAGAGTAAATTTCATCTAAGACTCACAAATAATTTAATATCCTGATTTTTTTTTACCAAGCAGTTAAACTCCTCATTTACAAACATCTTATGTTCACTTCCACTTTGTTGTTTTCTTTGTTGAAACTCAGAACATTATGTAACCTTTTTTTGCTTTTTCTGCAGTTTTCCCACACAGAAAAAATCAGATGTCAAGACTTCTGTCACTGTATTGATTTTATTGGAACTAGACCCTTTAATTCTGTGATCAGCGCTGTACACTACTAACCGTAGGAATAAGTGATAAATCACAACTTTCTGCATCAATCACAGGAACACGATACAAAACTAATAATGTGTGTTTTTACTGTGGAAATATGTGGAAGTGTTACCTGTTTGCTGAAGCTTGGAAAAAGTCTCACTACAGCTGAGAGTCATGTTTCAAAACACCGGAGCATGAACACAGCTAAACAGGAGCCCAGGGACTGTTAACTCAAAATGTCATTTATTAGAAATCACAAGTTGAATTGATTTACAGGAAAGGAAGAGAGCCGTGTTAGAAACACAGTTGAGCTGCTTGTTTTGGCTTGGAATTATTCTATAAACATTATAAAATCCCAAGACAAATGATAACATTACAGCTGCTACAGTAAAGCATGGTTGAGTGAGTGTGAATATCGCAGAGCTGGAGGAATAAGCGTATGAAGTGCGGAGCTCAGCCAGACCACAGACAGACTTACGAGAGGAAAGATCCTGCAGGCTGCGGGGGGTCCTACTGCTGGGTCAACAATCAGTACAGTCCAGGCTCAGAAAGTTCAAAAACCTACAAATAATTTAACTTTTTCATAGACTGTTGGGTTAAAGAGCAAAACACTGGAATCATGAATTAAGAAGATGATTTGTGCAGAAGCAACAGCTGTAACCGTGCTGTTAAAAGACTATTTCACATTGTCTCAGTGGGGAAGTCACTGATAACCTTTATGTCATTGTAAAGAGACAGTAAGAAATCTAATCTGATGAGAGACACGTTAAAAAGAATAACTATACATGTGCACACTGTAGATGCAAAGTGTTTAAAAGCAATCTTCTGTCGATTGCCAAGTTGCCGTTGATTTTCTATACGGGCCACACAGCGACGACTATGATGGCTATAAGAAGCAGAACGATCACCACCATCATCCCTGAGAGAGGAGAGAAGAAAACACAAACACACACCACAGTCAGAACCAATCTCTTAAGGTCTTACTTTTTTAACAAAAAACTGTCAACCTCAAGGCCCAAGATCTGCACAATCATGGTGAATGGTGACGAGCATTTTGTGAATATTGAAGTTCAGAATCTCCTTAAAACTTTCAGGAGCACATGCACTGCAAATCAAAAGCAAATCAAAGCAAGACATAATGTTTTATTTTTAGTAAAAAGTGTCTTATTACACTTAATATGAGCCAAACTCAACTTAGAAGTCTAGAAAATATTCTTTTCCTGGGATAATAAAATACAAAAACAACAACTTAACCACTTAACATTCCGGGTCATTTTAATGCGACTACCTGTAAAACGACCTCTCCAAATTAAAATTGATGCTGCTATTGACCCATATGGATTTCATACTTGATTTTGCCAGAAGAAATGATAAAACAGCCCGAGCTGATCTCAAGTTGGGAAGACTTTACTGCAGCATTTGTGCTTTTGGGAACCTAACACGTGTTGTGGACCTAATTATTTTACTGGATTATATTCACTGGATCTCTACGGACAGAATGAGACCAATCTGGAGGAGAATTACCGATGTTTGAGCTGCAGAGAGCCTTCAAAAGTAATAGAAGTCATATATTGACATTTTGCTTTTCTGTAAAAAAAGCTCTTTGTGTCAACACTGCGGTTGCTGCATGAAAGAAAACTTTGCATCATCAGAAAGAGGAGATTCTCACGTTAATTTTGAAATGTATATTGTCGGGAAATGCCATTGATATGCATGCACACATGGCCATGATGTTTTTCGAAAGTAGTCAAGTCCCGGGACTGGGACGTAGTAATTGTTTATGGAGCACAAAATAAACTTGCAGGTGGGGCAAAAATATTTGTTGTTTGCCCTTTGATATTTTGAAATAAGATGTGTCTCTGGAATTGTCAGGTGAACGTGACTCATATTCAGCTGATTTTTATTACAAATTTTCATTCAAGATAAAACAATTACACTTCTTGAGGTTACAGTTTTTCAATGGGAAGTTACTGCTGAAAACGATTTAGGCGTTTTAAATCAGCGAAATTTTACACGAGCAGATGCACAGACCCCTTTTTAAATCCAATCTAACACTGACGTCAATGTCAAATGGTTTTATTTTTTCCACCCCTTTGCACGTCTCTTTCCTGATCACGGGAATTAAGCAATGACTCCAAACATTTGCTTGAGGAGCATTCCACCGAACATTTACACTCAATATCACAGATTTTTTTTTTAATGATATTTACGAGATGGGTCACGAGGAAGAAAGTGTGGAAAAAGGAAAAGAAAGGATTCCCAGTGACTTTTTTCTATTTTCTAAAGGCTAATAGTTTTTGAATTGTACAAAAAGTGAAATCTCTTTTCTGGGAGGAAAGACAGAACTTCTCTTGCCTTTTTTCTCTAAATGTTCATATAAACTGAGAAAAATCTCAGAATTCTGAAAAATAAAGTCAGAATTTTCAAGGAACAGGACAAACCTCAGATGACATTGCACTTAATTTCTTTCTATACACTTAAACATAAAAAAATGACATTTTTAAACTTATCATTCAGACCTAATTTCCCTGATATTATCGGAGCTTTGAGGCAGAATTTTGGTTATAACAAAAAGGTCAAACCTCATCAGGACAAAAAAAAGCCTACAGGCACTTATCTTGCTCTGTGAAAAAGCAGTTAAGGTTGAAATTTCAGCTGACTGTATTGAATCATGCATCCCATCTTGAAAATTAGGGGGCTGAAAATAGTTCTCAAAACACAATCCACCTGTTTCAAACAAAAGCAGTGAGTAATTATAGAAATGTTAAAAAAATAAAACATGATAATAGTTTTAAGACCAATTTCCTCGACTGTAATCCCTCTGTGTTGCCTGTTGGGAAAAACAGTGATATTTAAGTACAAATACTTCACTTTTTCATACTTCACATAGTCCACGCTGTGTTTGAAAATAAGACGAGTGTGCAGGATGTGTTCAGAGGGAGAAATATTCACACACTGTTTGGGAGCCCAGTGTAATTCTATGGGCTGTCACAGTCCAGAGCGTTGGCAGAGAGTCTGATTATCTACATATTCAAATATTTCTGAATAGTCCTTTGAGGTACAACAAACTCCCTCTGACTTTAATGTTGGAAATTCAAACATGAAGCAGTTGAGGACTCACAGAGGGGGCGGGGCTCCGAGCAGACTCAGGGGAATACTCTTGGAAGAGGTAAGACGCCTGCATACCTCACCACTAATTTTCTAAAGCCTTGATCTAACGTGAGTCCCGAGTGAGTATGCCCTCACAGCGTATCACCATTCTCCCTCTTGATGACTTAATGCAATTTACATGCGTTCAACAGCCACAAAAGCTTTATTGCTGCAGATTGCACACTGTGATAGGCATATGTTTCTGATTGTGCCTTGAGAGGATAATCATTGTTTTTCACTGATACCATGGAAGCAGAGAAAAATGTGCAAGGGCTCACTCACACTTCATCAAAGCGCTAAACCCCCAGGACCTGAAAATATTACAGTTTTTATTATCGCCACCACCCAGGGAAAAAAGTGTGTAAAACCCGCTTCAGGGATTTTAAGCCTTTGTAAAAACACGAACATCTTTGAGGAACTTTACAATCACATTTTACTGAATATGAATCATTTTGGATACCTTTCTGAGTCTAGTTTGATGTAGCTTGTTAACAAAAGCCACAAATAGCTTACTTCTTAGGGTATTTCCTGAATAACTGACCTCAAAGAACTAGAAAGAACTTGATATCTTACTTTCACACTGTTCAGACAACATACTTTCACCTGTATTGGCCTCAATCACTTTGTCACAAAGGGCCACATTTAATTTTGTGAAAACAACCAACCATTCATTTACTACTCCCCCCATTTTTTCTAGGAGTGATGATTTCTAACAACTGCATACCTAGCTGTTCTTCGAGCTGTTGACGGTCTCTTCCCTGAATCAAGTCATCCATTGTTATTAAGTGTGGGCTGGTATTTTCCTCAGCCTTTCACTTTGGGTTTACATTTCTCTCATTCTTTGCCTCTCCCCGCCTGCGTTCTCCTCCGCCGCCTAATTGGTCGTCGTTCCCACAGGAGAAGAGACGGGCTCAGATAGAAGCCATGCTGAACTAATTGCTTGCGGTGGTCGTGGCGGAGCGGCGGTCTGATGAAATGTGGGTCTGATGCTGATTTTCTCTGCTAGGATTGAGTTTTAAAGACTCCATATGTCTCTTTCACTGCTGTGGCTCTTTGTGTTGCAACAATCAACTTTTGCTTTGGCATTTATAGCAAAACGCTCCTTTCGCTTCATATTTTTTTTTACCTTTATTGGTCAATTTTGCATTATCTTAGATTGTTGACTGCTTCTTTTCTGGAGTCAGAAGTGACCATATATGGAGAACATGGGGTGGAGCAAAGTTGGTGGACACAGAACTTTTAAGGCATATTCGTAAAAATGACTGACAAGAATTACTTCATAGGCACTGTGAGGGGTATTTTTTTTAAGTTGATTGCGGTGGCCAAAATAGTTAACAGTTTTCCAGGATAAAGACTCCATTTCCCATGAGCCCCATCACCCGCTGTCATAAAGACGTGACTCTTGCCAAGATGTGCATTTGTTTTGGAGAGCAGATCTTCTCTTGACACTAAATTTCTTCGTTCAAGATAACTTTTTACAGAAGAGAACAGATTTTGCTCCTCACATTGGCATAGTGCCATCATTGTTTTGTTGAAAGATATCGATACCCCGAAAAGTATCGATACCCAAACACCTTACCTGGATACGATTCTAATTTGCTATGGTATCGATTATACGGTGTGTGTGCCTGTACTGTTCACCTTCACACGGGTTCATTTATCTGCCCTGGAGTTTGCAGCCTCATCTAAACAGGGTGACTCCTCCTTATAGCTTTCACATGCAGGTATAATATTGTAGGAATAGAAGTGTAAACTGCTTATAATGTCTTTCTGAAGGCGTCGTGCTTAAAACAATTATCTGTTTGGGTGTACAAGTTACGGAGGCATCATCCAGCTCACACCACATTCAGACATCTGCCAGCAACTTTTCTTTACAATGCCATAACAAAGAGGCAGAAAGGCGGAGGCTGTAAAACTTATGCACATGCTAAAGTGCAGCAAAACTCTCTCACACCCTCTCATGTCAAATAACAGTCAGTCATGAAGCCACATAAGACCCCTGCTCTGACCCTCACCCTCCTGCCTGCCTCAGTAACTAAACAAGCCTCTCCTGACCCTCAGATTCCCTCCAGAGACTAATGACAATCATGCCGCTTGCTTGCCAAATAGATTAGGCCTGTGGGGTGACACTGATGCAGAGAGAGATAGTTGGTGTCTGCTGATAGACTGACCACCCAGAAGTTTTTTTGGGAGGGGCAGAGTCTGGGTTCATCTCATCTTGGCAATTTCCAGACACATCAATAAGACAAATCACAGAGGAAATGAATAATTGGTGAGAGCCCAGGACAAGCTGAGACAACCCCTGAACCTCCTTCTGTGCTCCCTCAGTGCCCCCCCCCCCACTCATGGTTCAAAGATCGTTTTGTACCACAAAAGACGAGGATGACCTTTAAGGAAAAGGGACAAATTTTATGTTAACAAGGTTAGTGTGAAGCTCATGGTTTCTCCTGGCAAACTGAAGAGGACGGGGAAACTAGACAGAGTTATTCAACATAACAGAGATCTTTACTTCACTTAGACTCAAGATTACGATTGCCCCTGCAAATCTCACTTTTCTGTTTCTCTCTCGTCATGTCTTCTACCATATTTTGGTTTAGTTTTCAGAATCTGCTGCTAAAACAAGACATAAGAATTTGAAGACAAAAAAATCCCCATATTATTGTCTTCCCAGTAATCCACTGATTGATCTGCAATTAGATTAGCATGGTGAAGTAATATTAACAGGTTTGGAGGCCTGATATCCAGCTGGAAGGAGGGACCATGTGGTGGCATTTTTAGGGTGTGAGTACATTCATTTTAACTCGATTGTTCTCACAGAAACCCCAAGCAGGCGCAAGATGTGAGAAAAGGTTTAAACATTTATAGATTTTGCAAGAAAAGTTTAATTTGACGTGTCGCGCCTTGAGAGGAATCTCAGATGTGGGAAAATCATTAGCAGGAAGTTTTACCATGAAAGGTTCTTTTGTCAACCTTTTGAAATATATTGAATTTCTGGTTTCCAACAGTAAAGCATGTGAAGGCAGTAAGAAATAAGAGCGGATCATAAAGATGACCGATTAAATCTGACGTCTTTATAGTTTCGAATCCTCTGGGCCAGAATGAGTGTTTCCTTAAAACGTCCTCACGACTACACACTCGGTGAAGTTTCTCACCCTGACTCTCAAAAGCTGCCCCTCACCCACAGTCCTTTTAGACACCCCCTCCGGGCCAAACAGCACAACCCTACTTGAGATGCAAGCCACCTGCGGGACGCTTGGGGTCGCAGAAGCGGTGCTCTACAAACCGAGGATTAGCTCTGCTGAGAGGGGCTGCTCAAGCACTGACGTTGCCCGCTGGGGACGCCTAAGCTCAGAGCGACTCACACCACTCTCCAAAAGACCCTTTGGTGCCGTAAACTAATCTGCCACACTAATCCAACCAAAGTCAAAGCCTCCACTCCTAAATTCCCACCAACACCATCTAAAACAAGTGGTAATGACTCTGTGAATCAGGATTAGCTAGTTCAAGTGACAGCATCTGAAGAGTAGGGGGGGGACAAAGTTGTATTTAACGCTGGGCCTAGTTTTTCCCTTTTATGGTTAAAGTGCCAATAACTATTTATGAAAAAAGAAGTTCCACTGTATTCAATGCTCACTGAATTACACACTAACTACTTTTTCAAGCATCTCTCTCCTTTAATTTAGGTAATTGTGGTCTACAGCTTGAAAAAATAAAACAAGTATCTCAAAATGTTAGGTATTAAATTTCAAATTTGAGTTGACCGCTGTTCAAACGAACAAATCCCATGTATTTTGTTGTCTACTTCAGTACACTACCACTACAAGACTGTTCACCATCATTGTAGCCCCCCACAAACAAACAAATGTAAAGTAAACCATGTAGACTTTTGATCAGTGGTCCAAAGTCCTCTTTTGAGATGAAAATCAATCATAAATTTCACCCGGAAATCAAAGTTCTTGTACATGTGGGAAGAGAGGAGAGGCTCAGAATCCAAACTGTTTGAAGTTGCATGTGAACTTTCCACAGTCCTTGAAGGTTTTGAGTCATCATCTGCTGGTGTTTGTCCTTTGTGTTTTATCGATTCAAGTCATTGCAACATTATGTCGGGAAATCTTAGAGCTCGTCATGCCTCTATCTGCTCAGAAGCTTTTACCTCTTTTGAACCAGGTGCCACATATATTCGTATTCATAACTTTTTAACCAAATACGTGTGGATTGTTCCAGACGGCGCCGTTTACCTTAGGTGTCAAAATGCTATCTGTAAAAAGGAACAAACTGCAAACTTTCTTCTCAATCTATCAATACTACAGCGATTCACAGCTCATTTCATTGCCCACGTGTCTTGAAAATGATGACATCGTCTGAAATAACCTGCACATCACATCCAGTATTTGAGGTATTAATACATAAATGATCCATCCAGTCGTAATGAGTTAAGTAGCCCTGAGCACCTGCCCACAATGTCAAAAATACAATCAAATGTTTCGCTGACCATATCACCATGTTTGACTGGCTGGCCGGCTCCCCTGACATGTATTTCTTCTAAGAACAATGATGATCTAAGGTTTAATTGTCGAGCAGAAGGTATGAAACACTCAACAAAGGCCTTTTGTAAATGTGGAAACACTGGTGTATTTAATTTTGTACTCATGGTGTGAATTTCATATGGAAATATCTTTTTCTTTTCTTGAGTTGGATGAAAAAAAACAACTTTTTTTTCTTAATCATATTGTTTGAACTTACTTCTTTTTTACAGTCATTATTTTTTGCTTTCTTTTGTGAAATAGGTGATGAGAGTTAAATTTAGAGAAATATGAAATATTTTAACACTTTTTATACTTTTTAATCTGGTCAAAACCCTTTGTGGGAGATAAACGTTTCCACGAGCAAGTGTGATTTTGCACTGTCCCAGACAGGACACCTTGTATAGCAATATGTAGTTTTCTGCTCTTTAGGCTGGAGAACAAACCTCACAGCTCAGCTCCAAACATTTAGGATCACTGGTGCACAATTTCAAACCAAACTGTTCACTGCTTTTTAAAACATGAAAGTGCCATGTAATGAAGATATCAATTCTTAGTGAATTTTTTTTCATTATTTTAGGAATGTTTAAAGCCTGGGTTAAAAAAGATCCTCTTTTACAATATGGCAGCCCCTGATAGTTATGTTAAGTATGCTGCTGCTTGTCAGAACCAGACGTTTGTAGCTTTACAAGGACCCGGCTGAGACATAACACCAAACGCATGCTTCGGATGAGAGGTGGTTTCAAAAATAAATAAAGCCTTAGAGCTGAGGAATTATAAACACGCTGCCATGGAGAACGAGGGAGAGCCCTCGGAACAATTCGTGGCATGTAGTATTTTCAATTCTTTCTCTACTTGACACAAAGACGAGTGTCAAACAAGCGAGGAGACAAACGGGGGGATGACAGAGAGGAATGGAAAAAAAGGGAGAGAGTGTTGAGGTGAGAGTGAAAAAGACCATAGTTGAAATTTCCATTCACAGAAAAGGTTGAAGACACACCAACACTCTAATGTACACAAACATGCACAAGATCACACTGTGCAAATACAGTTAGTTGGAGGATTGCGCCCCCCAAAAACATGCACAGCTACATTTGATGCTTGGTATGCAGGTGTGCACAGAGACACATGCTCTCTGAACATTCTTCAGTCTGGAACAGAGCAGAGGAAGGCAAAGAGTCCAGACAGCAGAACAATGAGTGAAACAAAAAGGAGAGAAAAGAGTCCTGATTCTAACAGCTCTGGGATCTTCAAACAAACTCGCACTCGGGCACCATGGGGACTCGGCTGACAGAATGAAGCATTTTGAAGGCTGACCTTCCTGTTGCCTCCTCTGCTTCAGTCAGTGACCGCCGGTTAGCCAGGTCTCCCAGCAAAACAATGCAGCTTTTTGCATCAATGATGCTGTCTGCTGTTTTGTTGGGTAAACTGGGCCACATTCCACTTAAGATGCTAACACACCATCATAGCAGCTGGTTTCCTTTTTGGCGTCTTATCCACAAAGGAAAAAAGGGAAACTAACCCTTTCATGACAAAACACGCGTCAAACACACTTAATCACACTGAGGCGAGGGCCAAAACCACAGTTTTAGCGTTTGGGATTTTGTAGTGTTAATGGATTTACTGAATGTGTTCAGCCCATGAGCTTTTTTTGCGTCATTATCTGACATTGAAGTCAAATTCTCAAAAGAAAAAAATGTTGTCCATCACCTTTTGTCGGGATGCACTGATCCAAGCTTTTATGATCCAATACCAGAATCAATGAGTTTAGGTATTGGCCAAAACTGATCCAGTATGATACAGTTTTTATCTTATTTTTTGACCCTTAAGTTAGTTTTTGTGGCTTTTTTCATGCATTCATTGGAGAGGTCAGGATAGTGGATAGAGCAGGGCGAGAGTGGTAAATGACATGCAGGAAAACAGGGTGCTGGGCACGACCTATACCGCTAGGCCGGCTGTGCCCACTTCTACAGGTTTTAATTTAACGTCCTCTCTTTCTTAATATGATTGTAAGAGTTCTGTTTTTTGGCAACTTCAAACTTTTCTAACGTTGTACACCAGAATGACATTTCGTTTAGTGACACCAAAAACGCTGATAGCCACTTGCGGTTGAGTCAGTTCACCCACAAAGTCAGAGGGCAGCATGAAGTGTAGTGAGTTTTCTGTTGTATTCCTCATTAACACGTTAATGTGTCTGTATCCAAAGCCTGAAGCAGCAATAGCAGCAGTTAGACTGTTCAAGAATCATGTTCATCTCAAAAAATATTTCAAAGTAAAGCGCAATTCTTCCGTCAGTCTCTTTGTGTCACACCAGCTGGGGTGACTTCCTCAATAAAAGTGATAGGCTGTTTGACACATGCTCTGTGAGCTACAGAAAAAGAATGATAGAGAAAAGTTTCATGCTTTGGTAGTGAGCAAGCCAAGCAACAACTTTTAACGTTAGAAAATGAAGCCAGAGTGTTTGCAGTCTGGTACAAAAAATAATGTCAGGTTAATCTGAAGATAATAGTCAGTATTTCATATTAACCGACCCTAGAGTCATTTTCATTCAGTCCCCAGCTTTCCTCTTACAATATCTCAATTATGTCACTCAGTCTCTCTGTGTAAAACGAACGCTCTGTACATTATGTAGAAACTCAACAACTCTTACAGCTCATCATGTGAAAAATGTTCTTCGTTGACATCCAGATATCAAATGACACTCAGAGGATGCAAATTGGAAGTACAAAATGGTGCAGAAAACCATTAAAGGGGTGCATCAAAAAACTTCAGGATGCAGGATAAGAAATATTTGGGGCTAAAAATGTTGCAGGTAAAATCAAGATCATGGTCCTGACATTAAAAATATCCTGACAAATTTTTTCAATATCGCCACCTAATGAAGAACATTTTTCTGAAGAAGAAGCAGAGTTTGCTGATGTTTACGCAGCATGTAACACTGTAGAAAACGGACAACTTTTCATCTGGTATCAAGAGACACCTGAGGGGCAGGTGAGGTTTGAGTTCACAAGTCTGCAATAGTGGTACAAATGTATCTAACGCCACTTGATGAGCGATTATTTTTGGGTACCATCATATAAAGCATTCAATCAAATGTGGCCCTCTCTCAGAAATTTTGAAGTCAAAAGTGAAGGGAAACAAGTAAAACTCACCACAGGAGGCAGACTTCGTCTCAACCAGTTTAACTCTTCTTGTTTCATTTCGAATCCTGTCGTCTGTTTTGTCCACAAGGTGTGCGAGGTCATCAATGATTTCTGAAAAAAGCAAAGAGAAGTTAGAGGTTTTATCAAACTTGGAGGTCTTTCGATTACTGAAATAAAATCAACCTGAAGTCTGAATCAGCAGTCACCAACTTCAAAAGACAGAGGCTGCCAACACATGAATGGTATCACAGAGGAAGAGGGTTGGGTGAAAGCTGTCCTCACGCTTTCAAACTGTTTCTCTACTTCCTGAATCCATTCTGGATTTAATCAGGCCCTTATTGTTCATGGCCTTTAAAGACACAAGCCCAGACTTCAGGGACTCTGCCTGGGCGTCCAAAGAAAGAGGGTGTGTGATTTGTGTACGAGTGTGTGTGTGCTTGGCGCAGTGACGAAGGTCCCTGAGATGGGGTTCCTGACTTGAAGGCCGTCCAGATGGAAGCTTGTTTGATTTGTTGAGTGAAACACTGTGTTGACATGGTATCTTCAGAGGTTTGGCACAACAACAAAAACAGATAACTTGCTGTGGGATTCCCAAAGTCTTGAACTGATAAGGTCATGAGGTAAACATCAGCAACAAATACTGTGGTTAAAAGCAGAACAATCAGTACCATCTGCAAAGGTACATATATTCGCGGGGCAAACTTTCTTTGTAACGGTGAATTTTGGCTTAAACCACTCTTAAAAAATAAAACAAGTAGCTGTTTTATCTAAACCTGAAAATGTAAAACCTGTCTTTGCGTCTTCTCCCACAACAAAGACGCCACTTCCAGAGATCCAAGGTCGAGTCCAGGAAGAGGAAGCTGTTCACAAATTCCCATCATCCTTTGATTAATAGAAGTTTTCCGGGAGTGGAAAGCTTCACTTGTAGACAAACCACAGCTCAGTGCCAAGTGTTAGAGACTGCCTCTTTCACCGTCTTCAAGTATTCACCATCAATGGTAAATAGTTTAAGCTGTTTTTTTATTTTTGTTTTTACAAAAATAAAACAGAACCGTCTTTTCCTCTAGTTTGAAGTGAATTCTCCATCAACTAGGATTTTTCACTGCTGTGATTTTGCTGTTATATTTATCATTGCTGTGATTTCGCTGACATCAGATGATTAAGTCCCACAAATAAGTGGAGGAAGAAAAGTAGAACCTGTCAGTTTTGCTGTAAAGGAGCAAGGACAGGGTGATTGGAGACGTGTGTGTGCAGTATGTACAGGTTCCCAGGAGACTCCCACATCATCAGTGAAGCATCAGGCAACAATTTGGGAAGGAAGAAACTCTTCCTTTACCGTAAGGGAAGACGTGTGGACACTGAACCTTTTATGTGGGACTCCGAGCTGTCAGGCGGGATGTTTTTAGTCTCCTGGTGCCAAGTTTCTTGGATCAACAAGATCTTAATCAAATGATGAATCCTCAAAAGCAAAGACATGACCTTTAACTCAAGACACAGTAAAATGTAGGGAAACATTTGAGGAAAAACTGCCACTACTAGTGACTTGAAGGTACAAAGTACAGCTTTTTTCCTGTGCATGTTCCTTCAGTCCAACCTTTCAATCTGTCATGGCTCTAACAACATAATTCTCAATTTCCTTTTGGAACTGTTGCTTCCATGTTCGACAGCTGCTGGCCTAGACTGGATCTGCCAAACCACAAAGACGGCTTTACTCAAGCAAGGATTGTTTGTTTAAAATACTATTTCTCTGGATAAACCTCCAAAGCCATGCAGTGGGAGTGTACAGAACCTGCACAGTCACACACCACATATTTCATATTTGGTAGATCTGATCTGCTGGGTGGTATTAATGATGTTCCTGGATGTGATTTTGTTCAGTGCTTCAGAACTCAACCAACAGATGAGTTCAATTGTGAAGATGAGCTTCTTCTAGCGGTGGCTTCTTGGGAGGGTTGAGGCTGATCTTCTTCCAAACAAGTGTGAGAAAGTCATACCCATGTGTATTACTTTTTGTTTGAATAGTTAACAAATCTTTGTACTTTGGTGCGGCACGTCTTCCCACTAGAAAGAGAGGCCAAGATCACATCACACCTCTGCTGGCTTCACTTCACTGGCTTACTGGATCCAGCTCAAGACTTTATTACTTGTTTTTAAAACATCTGAAGGGTTGGCGTCAGCTTACCTGTCCATCTAGAGCACAGAGGTCAACACACCACATGCTCTTGGATGTTCCAAGAAAGAAACCCAAATACAAGGAAGTGTTTTTATCTTACTTGGTTTATTATTTTCAAATGTTTTACTAGACTTAATAGGAGCCTCATTCCCCTGACAAGTCTAGGAAACGTCTTAATCCAAGATATCAAAAGACAAAAACGACGCCTTGTTTGTTGAGTTTCTCACATTAAAACAGTTTCCTCATTTCAAGAAAAACTTCAGCAGATTTTTCCAACTTCTTTGGCAGAAATTATTTTAAGAAATTCTACAGTCATATTGATTGCATTTCTAGAGCACATTAAACCAAGACAGTTGCAGTTCTACTTGGAGTACTTTCTAAATTTAGCACAAAAAGTAAGGACACTTATGTTTGGTGGATTGTTTCTATGGTTTGATAATGCTTCTTGGCAAAAGATCTCATACCGTTGAAAAACCGGTTTATTTCCCTTTAAAATGGCACCACCTGATTGGCCCATCTAGTTCAGTCACAAATGGCGAGTGCATTCTTGGAGCAGACACAGATTGACCACTACAGCAAGGCCAATGCTCACAGGTGTGGCCAGGTGCAACCAATCAGGCAGCTGATCAGCCACACCTGGCGATACAAGAAGCTCAAAACAAGAGTTAATAGCTGCAGCAGTTTAAGCTGTTTGGCATTGGCAGAAAAGATTTGGCAAAATTTTCACTTGCCCAACCTACAAACTGAAATTTATAAATAGACTTTCCAACGGCATATGATTTATTGTAGAGAAGTATTGTAATAAAGAAATAATCTCAAGAGCTAATGGCCTCATAGTTTAGGTCGCGCTCCATGAGGTTTGCCCTCATGCGGGTGGCCTGGGTTCCAGTCCGGCCTGTGGCTTGTCACCCCCCATGTCCTCTCCTATCCCACTGAAGGCATAAAAGTCCAAAAAGAATTTAAAAAGAAGAAATAATCCACCAAACACTAAGTGCCTTACTTTTTGTTCTCGGTTTATATAAAAGTGGGTCTGTTTCAGAGTCACTAATGAAGTCCTCACAGTTCCTTTATTAGAGCAGGATGACTAAACCTTTAATCCCACTGCAGTTTCCTCTTTACCCACCTGTTACTTTTACAAGAAAACACTTCTGTTCCTAGACAGTTTCTTCATCAGAGATTTTTATGATACTAACTTGGCCCACTTAGCAATTAGTGGATGATCTGAGTCTATTAAAGCAAAGACAAGACAAACCAGATCCATGTCTATGTAAGAGCTGTGGAGCCACGATAACATTATCCAGACCTTCTAAGGCAGAGCAAGACTAGAAAACGGAAAAAGAACGACCAAGCCAAAGAGCGGGAAACTATCAAGGCGAGATAACGCTGTTCAAAGTATGCTGCTTATTAGATTTTAATTACTGTTTACTGAAAAGAGAGAGACAGGAATGCAAAGACAAGAGGAAGCCAAGATGAGGGAGGAAATCATAGATAGACTGTGAGGAGTATTCTATAGTGACAACGAAGGGTTGCGTCTTTATTTCTTCACAAATCATTTTGAGTACCACATTGAATAAATACAATCCTAGCATGAGGCCTTAACACCCATTTCAAAGCAACTCATCACATTATAAAACTCTGATTCAAGTCAGACATCAAATATGACACTCACACGCAGGAGAAAGGAGAGGCATTTGGGAGACGGTCCCTATTTTAATGATTAAATTCCCACATCCCAGATCTATATCCGCTCCAAGCCTCAGATTCCCTGACTCATCTTGAAAGAGGCTGCGGCGATGGTGGCTTTGGTTTGGTGTGTGTGTGTGTGTGTGTGCGCGGAGGCACTGCCATGAACAGTGACACCCCGACATGGCTCCAGGATGTGCTGTATTAACTCTGGGTGTTATTGAGGGACCCATTTCAGAAGCGGGCACAGTGCAAAGAGAAAATTCTTGTTTTCTTTCTGTGTATTAACACAATCTGACTCACTGGGGCAAATTCTGTTGTTTTTATTCAGGAAATGATTTCTCCAGAGGATAAGAAGACAGAGGGGAGAAAGGAAGGACTTTTTTTTTTTCAATCAACTCTCCTCTTGTATCCTCTTGTGGTAATGCAGGGGGGTCTTACCACAACTGTTACCAATTGGCCCTGGTGTGACTGAGTGTGCATAGAGGCTAGTACTCTGTTGCCAACCAAAACACACACACATCTCTGGATGTAACTGGAACTTCACTTGGCACACTCTCTGGCACTCAGCGTGATGATACAACTCAAGGCAATTATAGTATTTACAAGAAGTTGCACAGTCTTGGAAGAGTTTCTTTCAAATTCTTTCTCTTTTTTTCTGCTCTTGACTGCTCATTGTAAACAAACTCAGCCCGAGGGTTGGTGGTGAAGTGAGGGATTAGGAGGAGTTTTACTCAAAACCTCAGAGTTTTACCAGTTTGAAAGTGTGTAAAACCAAACAAATGATTTAAATGTGCTCCAAAAGAATAATCCTAAAGCAGTCTTTGGAAGATGCACCTCTGTTGAGAAATCATTCTAAATATGTGTTTAGTCAATCTATAAAGATAAGGAAGCATTAACGCAACCTAATTCCTTCTTTACAACACTACAGCATGGCACTAAATATTTAGCTTATTTATTTTCAATGGCTTCATCATATTGGTTTAATTTTCCCATTTATAATAACTATTTAATTCATTAGAGACATCATTACTTTATATCCATGTTTCAAACAAGGAAAAGCAGAACCAACAGACCCCTAAGTGTCCAACCCCAAAAAGTTACAATAAAGATACCATAGATCTATTTTACTCAGGGCACAGTCATTAGCTGTGACCCATTTTAAGGGAAGTGTCCTTTGGTGGACCCCGTCTTCATGGTCTGACGATTGACAATCGACGATCTAGTCAAACCCAAAGAGGGTGTCTGGACTACAGAAGATCTTATGGAAGATCACCTTTTTTTTTTTTTTAATCTACCAGCAAAAGATCGACAGGTGCTTAAGACCCAATCAGCACTATGGAACTTGGTAAATTAGATAATTTGAAGTTTTAAAACCCCTTTATGATAGCTATTACTTGTTTTCAAACCAGTATCTTGGATTTCGAGGTGCTTTTTTTTTTTTTAAACCAAGTCTAATGCGTCATTTCAATTTGCATGCATGAATCTTACTTGGCCTGGGAAAAGCATTTGAAGGAGCAAAGGATTCAAACACTGAGTTCATACGTATCTGCCTCATAATTTTCTACTAAATCATTTAATAGTTAGTCAGCATCAGGATTTTGAGACAAAGAGCTGCCTACTCAAGCAAACAAGATGAGAATAATGAGAAATAGTTTCTCACCTCCAATATCAAACCCAAAATTTGGCATACTTTTGTGCTAAGACAGTGAAGACGTTAACACAAACCTAAATGATATGATTAACTTTATGCATATGTTTAAAGTATGTGTAGCAAGCAATTACCCAACTTCTGTGTCTTCCCAACCAAACGTTTGCACATGTGCTTGTAGGATTTGTCAGTGCATCTCCATACACACAATTCACCCATCCCAACATGTGTCCTTCTGAAGTCAACAGCCACATGTGCACAGATTAGTCTCACTGTTGGACACAATCAGCCCCCTCCATCCCCCCAATGAATCACTGACTCCGTTGAAAATGGACTGGCAGGTTCCCCTGGTCAACACATTGGGGGTCTCCTTTATTCCATCATTGGGCAATTTTCCCTGCTGGGGTAGTGTCTTGCTGAGTGTTGATGGATGTCTTGCTAGATGCAGCATACAGCACATCCTTACTTGCCAATGATGAAAATAAAGTTTTGTTTATTCACATTGTGGCGTAACAAGGTCTTTCAATAAAAACTTTGTGATGGCAACATTGTTGTGAACCTTGGAATAAAAGTATCTTCACTAATCCAGCACGACAAGTTGTAGCCCACTGACAGCTGTTAGAAGTGGACTCTAGACGTTACCGTCACATTGTACTTTTTCTTTGGCTAGGGAGTCTGCAATGGAAAGTAAGCATGCATCAAGACCTTAACCGACTTGAAAAATAGACTTTCAAGTATACGTTTAAACTTCGACCCGCCACTTCCATTACTATTGCATAAGCAGCCACTAAAATTCTGGGTCTAATTTTAACCATTTGTGTGCTCAGTTGAAACTGAAACAGGCTGTGTGTCCGTGGACAGTTTCACCTCTCTAACCCTGCTACGTTTACCCTGAGATCCATCATCATGCATGACGGACTCCAGAGAGAATGACCAGCTGACGAATGCCTTCCCGAAAGTTGAAGCTCCATTCAGAAAAAACTCTTCAAAGAAAGCCCTCTAAGCTGGTTGAGTTTCAGCATGCAGAGAGCAATAGGGTTGGATACACTTAAGTCCATATATGCTGTTAGAACAGCCATTTAGGTTCCTCTTAAACACATATACAACATGAATTGAAGTCGGGATATTCTTGAAAGAAGATAAACTCATTGAATTCTGCTTTTGTAATTTAATAGCTGTTGAGTTTATTTACAAGAAACCAGTGAAGGCAGGTAAGTTTCTTAAACATAAAAGTTGCCGAAGGACAAGCTCAATGATAGAGTGTTGGGGAAGAGAGCAGCACATTGTTGTCAGTACTGCACGTTTTGATTAAGTTCTTCTGCAGTGCTTAAGGTTTTGTGAGACTTGACTTGAGGGAATAGCGTGTGCAGGTAGACCAGCAGACTGGCCATCCATTTATTCAGTATTTGGAATTGAAATGATGACACTGGACAGCTTAACCCATTTAGCTAAAGCAGGTATGTTGCACAGCTGATACCAATGTTTCATTATCATCTCATGAGAATGGATATCAATGCTGTCCGTTGATTAAAAAAATCTTCAAATTTCCCTTTCCCTAGGTGGGTAAAAAAAATCTTTTCTCATTTTCTAACTTTCAAAGTAAACACAAAACAGTGATTCAACATATTCAAGATCCAAAGTGAACCACTCCACTCATGACCCATTTGTGACCCATGTATTACTTCAGGTGGACTTATGTGCAAAACTGTAAGGGGTGACAGACATATGAGTTTTGAAAATGCGCTGAAGTGACCGTCATTACAGTCCTTGAGTCTCCTGGTTCATGTCCGATTACATTGGTAAACCATTGGTATCAGACTGTCTTAGGATCCCACACAGCAAATTAACCTAATCATTTCTTTTTCTGGGGATTTCACCACAAAATAATGATAATCTAAGGGCTAGTAATTCTGTACTGACATGCATGCATGAGGCTGTCTGTCTGAGCCCAAGGAAATTACAGCACTTAAATTCCAAAATGATCTACGAGTTACTTTTTTGCAAGAAACAATACAGTGTTTTCTTGAAACACAAAAGAGCATAACCAACTCCCCTCCTGTCAGGGACAGACAGCATAATAAGATAGATGTTCTATTTAGATAACATAACAAAATGTCTTTCCATTGGTTATTTAGGCCCAAACACTGACAGTGGCTGGAGGAGACTGAGAGGACCCTACACTGTACAAAGTCAAATTTGACAAAGGTGGATATTCAGGGGGGTTTTATTGGTCAGCAATGATTTGTTAAAATATCCTCTGCAGAGAGATCAGAGGGAAATACAGCAATTTCACCTGGATTCATATCCAAACCTAGCACAAAAAGCAAGACAATTTATGTTTGGTACATTTTTCCTTTATGTAAAAATGCTTCTTGGCAATAAATCTATGGCCATGGAGAGACAGTTTATTTCTCTTCTGAAAGCCAAATTTTTATGTATGGAACATGCATTTCTGTAGGTTGCGCTCATGAAACATTTGCCAAATCTTCTCTGCCAATGCCAAACAGTTTGTTCTGCCACTAAAAAAATTTCTCATTTTTTCATGAAGTTTGTATTCTTTCCATAGCAACCTATTCTGAAACGCACTCAGACTGAGCCATCCAAGCTTTCCTTGGACAGAGGAAATCTGGGCCCTTACAGGATTATAGCGTGACAAGAGAACCAGTGAAGCTTTTTTAAACAACCTGAGAAGTTTGAGCTTTCAATAACTGGAAATGATCAACACTG